>CM040126.1:190677502-190956031 GCA_022559845.1 Amorphophallus konjac | reverse complement strand
GGCAGGCTGGGAAGGCTTCTGAAACGAGGGTATCAGTAGTGTTTTGAGGGGATTTTTGAGGTGAAGGCTTCAAGGGACTTTGGGCATTTCGAAGGAGAGTTTGTTCAACGATTCGACGACCAGTTCAGGTGATTATAGAGAGGATGATCCAGGGAGGAGATGGCCTTCCCTCTAGGACCTCACTGGGAACAGAACCACTGAGTCTATCCCTCTTCATTTCACAGACGAGAAGTCATGAGATGGACTGTCTCAGGCCCTCGATGTGGACACGAGGTGATGAAAAAGAATAGCAGGGAAACCTTCAAAGATTAAACTGTAAGATCTATGTAACTTGCGGTAGCCGTTGCATATATCAAACCCCGGATGCAGGGGAAGAGAAAAAGATAATGAAAAGGGCGAAACTCAGCCCACTTTTATTGACTATTTCATCGAAACGGCGTACAAGAATTCAACTCAGAAGAGAAATTGAACCAAAGAAAAACGTATACACCGACTCTATCCCTGAGAACAGGGTTACATTGGCATTCAATACTACTGGAGCAAAGATGCTCGAAAGCAGAGATACAAAAGAAAAAAAAGAAAATATTCAGACAGAACAAAGGGGAAGAAGAACTGTAGCCCCTCGGGACATCGGCAGCCAACCCCACCTTGCTTCTTCCTTCGAATCGTTGTAACTCTTTCTTCTCCTCAGCTTCCTTAGAGGGCTCTCGAGCTCCCTTTTCTTTCAGTCGCTACTGCTCTCCGTGTTTTTTTCTCTCTTGTTTTTCTGTTTCTTCATTCTATTCCCCCCTTTTTCTTTTGTCTCGAAGGGCAGCAGCTTTTATAGAGGGATGGCCCCAGCCTCTCGGCACGAGCTCCCCGGCGCGCCAACAAGAAGCTTCTCAGCGCGCCTCAGCTTGTGTTGGGCTTGGCCCATTTCTTCATCATCCGGCGCCAAATGAGGGTTCGCCTAAAGGACCTTCCTCACCGGTTTAGTGGGCTTCCAGAGTAGATACCTGTTTCATTTGAGGCTTGCTTAACATCTCGCATTTACCACCAGCTGTGAGGCTATGTGAATCCCTTTCTACGAGCATCAGAATTATCTGAAGATCCTTTTCAGCAGGCAGATGGTTGCCGGGATTTTGTTATAGTTTTATCAGCCTGACTATCTGAATGATAGTAGTATTGGGCAGCGGCCTAACCAGAGATGGCTTTAGCCGAATAAAGTGTTAGGGGTAGTGGATCTCTTATATTCTAATTCTCAGTACTTCCAGGGATGGTACAGGAGCCGCACCCTTGACTGGTCTTCAAAGCTATGAATCTGCTTCGGTCTCTTCTGGTATATTTTAGGTGTCAACAACTGCCAAGGCTGAAAAATGGTCAAGCTCATGTGAGTCACTTAAGTGATCATGTGGCTTCAAAGGCAGATGATTGGCACAGTACCCTAGGCCACGTGGCAACCTCTCAGAAGTCTTCTGACATGTGGACAAACGGAATTATAGATCTGAGGATGATTAATTCAGAAAATGTGATTTTTTACTCTATATAATAGAGTCTTCTTTGTGAGAAGAAGGAGAGCGAAAGAAGGTGGGAAAGCTGAAAGCGTGAGAGCTGAAGGGCTGTTATTGGAGAGCGGTTTAGTTCAAAGAGGAATTGAGATAGAATCTGAGAGTAGAAGAAGAAGAAAAGAGAAAGAGATTGAGAGCCCAGTTTCAGATTTGCAAACCCAGTTCGTGAGAGAAATATTTGAGTACAGCCAGAGCCCCTTTGAAGATTTGTTGAAGCTATTCACTCGTGGATCAAATCTAGAGTCCCTCTACTCTGCGGAGCTACATCTCTTATTGTTTTTCTTTCAATTTTTTATTTTATTGTTCGTTTCTCTAGAGTTACTTTCGATGCTCTGTTTAGAGATCAGATTAAGCAAGCTGTGAGGCTCAACGGTTAAGGAAGCTATGAGGCTCAGCGGTTAAGCAAGCTGTGAGGCTCAGCGGGTTGTAGGGATTGGTTCTCCAAAGCTATGGATCAGTGATTCAAGCTGTGAGTCAACAGAATCCTCACTCGGGTTGAGTGGGGGGTGGATGTAGGTCTACTTAGTGCGGACTGAATCACCTAAAAATCCCTTGAGCAGTGTGGTTTGTTTGTGAGCTTGATCTTTATCTTCTAACCCCATTCGCAGGCTGGTGTGTGAGTTAATTCTGTTTCAGTGTTCGGAACTGGTTCAATCGCTACCTGTTTGATGTGTCTGATTGGAGCATTAGCTAGTAAGAGAGCTTCACAACTTATCTTTCAATTTGAATTGATTTTATTTGAATTTTAACTCAATCAAATATTTTTATAAGGGGATCTATTCACCCCCCCTCTAGATCCTGCCTTGCACCTAACAGTTGGTATCAGAGCAAGGTTCCTCATCATGTGGTCCAACAACCAGGGGAGATCTAATGAGGTGTAGTCTCGCAATTTTCAAGCTGAAGGCTATTCCATTAATAGACCGCCTTTCTTTACTAGCAATAATTATAGTTATTCGAAGAACAAGATGCAGGTCTTCATGCGAGCTCAGAGCTATGAGATGTGGAGAGTTATTGGGAAAGGACAATATATTCTCCCAGAAAATAAAAATGGCTGGACAAGAGAGCACATCCGCCAGTCTACTGTCAATTGGAGCACTCTCAATGCATGTAGTATGCCATCCATCCTGAAGAATTCTCAAGGGTCTCTACATGCGAATCAGCCAAGGAGACATGGGACCAGCTGGATGTAATTTATGAGGGTACGGCTGAGGTAAGAGCCACAAATGCCAATCTGCTAGTTTCAGAATATGAAATGTTATGAATGAAGCCTAGTGAATCTTTTTCTGAAATGTATGCTAGGTTTTATAGACTAATCAATGGTTTGAATTCATTTGGTAAAAACTATTCTGACAGTGAGCTAGTCAGAAAAATTTTAAGATCACTTCCTCCAGCGTGGCATACCAAAGCCACTGTAATTGAGGATTTTAAGGATCTGTCTACTATGAAAGTAGATGAACTAATTGGGTCATTGATGACCTATGAAATAAATTTCAGGGGAAGTGAAGATGATGATAAGAAACCCAAGACAATAGCTCTCAAGGGTTCTAAAAGCAGTGGAGAAAATAATGAGGAATCAAGTAAATTGTCGACTTGTGAACAAGCATACCTCACTAGAAAATTCAAAAAATTCTTAAGAATGAAAGGTAGGAATGGAAGAATAAGAAAAATCATCATGTAAATATAGAGTCACATTTTAAATCTGATATGCATTATAAGACTCACAAATTTGTTTGTTATCACTGTAGAAAACATGGACATGTTCGTGATGAGTGTCCAGAACTAATCAAAAAGAATTCAAAGGCCAAGGAGAAGAAATAAAAGGCTATGGTTAAAACTTGGAGTGATGAGGAAGAGAGCATCTCAAGTGAAGAGGAAGAGGTAGAAATCTGTGGACTTATGACAAATGAAGATGAAGATGGTGAAGAGGTCAGCTCTCCTTTTAAGAACTTTTCCATAGAAGAAGGGGAGCATGCTTACACTGTTCTATTTGAGTCATATTAGAAATTAAGAAAACAAAACAAAGCTTTGAAAAAGAGATTGCATGCTGTTGAATATGAAAATGATGATGTTGAAGTTCTCAAAATTGAAAATAACAAACTCAAATTGAAATTGGAAGATCTTCATGATGTCAGTTCAGAACTAGAAGCACTAAAATCTACAAATGAAAAACTCAAAAATCAAATTGAGGAAGCTAAAAATAAATGCTTTAAAATTTCTGCATGCAATGAATGCTCATTTGTGAAGAAATTAAATGAATCACTTCATTTTGATCTAGAATGGCAGAAAAATCTAATTGCTTCTTTGAGAGAAGAAAAAAAAATCTGCTAGACAAGAAACTAGAACTTGAACAATGAGAGGTAGAACTGAATGAAAATTAAGTTCAATGCCAAATGATAAAAACCATGGTGAAGAAATTAAAAATCTGAAAGAAGAAAACAAAAAATTGAAAGTGCTAAATTCGGCCATCTCAGAAAGACTGCTTGTGTTAGAAAAAGGAAAATGCAGTTTGATTGGAAATAAATCTGAAAATGAACATCAATTGAAACAGGAAATTGAAACCCTCAAAAGTATGAATGATGTACCGCATCAACAAATTATTTCTTGTAAATAAGACATAGCAAGCTATGAATTCTAAATTTCATCTCTTCAATCAAAAATTCAGGATCTAAATAATTCATTATCTAGATTTGTCAAGGGGAAAAATAATTTGGATAAACTTATGGGAATAAGATCAACTTCCGAAGGGAAGGGATGGGATATTACACTTGAAAATAAAAGTCTTTTGAAAACAAACTGTTTACTTATTTTTTTCGAGGTTCAGAACAACCCAACACTACAACCAGTTTCCCAAAAAAATTTGTTGCTCAGAAAACACAAACTGAAAATGAAAATCAAAAGGTAAAAGGCAGTCTCCCCAAAATAGAAAAAGAAATTCAGAAAGTCAAATGTGCAGTCAAAACAAAATACTAATTGCTTTTATTGTGGTGCTCATGGTCACCTTATGAGAAGTTGTCGTGTAATGAGAGGGATGAACAATATGCATATAGAGAGCATACCTAGGGATCATAATGTTTAGAAAAACAAAATTTAGTGTCTTACTGTGGAAGGTTTGGTCAGGTTAGGCATGATTGCTTTGTTCTGAAAAAGGATGAATCAAAGGTTTATAGAGAAAACCTACTGTCCCAAGAAGGCCAAAATTATTCTTAAACCCCTTACTGTCATGAGTGTAGAAGGACCGGCCATATAATCAAGGACTATTGGTATTTGAAAAGAAACCACAACTTTCAAAATAGAAATGGAAGAATGTTTGTTCATCCACCGAAATTTCATGCACATCCTCAGAAGAAGAACTTGAATGCTTTCAGTCATTGTCATTATTGTGGGAAGGTAGGGCATGTCATGGATGGTTGTATTGTTATGAAGCTTGATGATGTTAATGCGTTGAATTCATGAACAGTACTAGTGAGAGGTGCTACTAACTCACAAGGACCCAAGAATTCTTGGGTACCTAAAAATATAAAATGAGAATTTGTTTTTGCAGGTGTGTCTTGGAGCAAAGAAATAAAAAGGGGTTCAATAAATTCAAGGCACATGTAGTTTGGTAAAAACTCCAGTTTCTGCATTTATTGTTATATTTGTTGATGGTCATTTCTCTCTTGATAGTTGCATATCTGGTCAGATTAGATTCATGTGTTCCTTATTTCAATGGGTTGAACAATTAAGGGGAGTCTGGGTAATTTGATATGCTATGCAGTTTTGCTTTAAATTGAAAAAAATCTGATGCACATGTCATTTTGCATTATCATGCATTTTCATGCACAATGTTAAAATCTGCATTTGATATGCATTTTCATGCATGACCTTATGGTATATTAATGGTGTTGGTAGAAGGGCAGATTATGTTTGTCTGGAAACTATCACTACACGTGAGGTGATCTTAGGATCTATGTCCTCCGCTTGGTACCATGGGTCAAGATTGCATACAGGGCACTTTAGGCATTCATGAGCTAAGTTTAACAACTCCCTGCATGGTCTTCGTGTTGAGATTGATCTTTTAGTGCATTTAGATAGTAGGAGTCAATGCATATACATACATCTGGTTGATTGCATACCATTCATGTTTCAAAAGGATTGCTTGACATATATGCACATATATAGGAGGAGTCCCTGCATTTTATAGTCTACTTATGTGCATCTGTTTGCTCTCATGCATACAATATGTGTCCAAAACTCAAAAGATCATTAGAAAAGTATGCATACATTTAAGGGGAGTTGGCATTCACATAATCATGCACACATACTTAATGTGTCTGAATCATTTGCATACCATTTGTGTCAAAAATTCCAAAAAGATTGTTTGAATGCATGCACATTCTTAGGGGGAGTTAGCTTGCCTCATGAATGTGAGCTTTTTAGAAATCTTGTTGTCTGCTCAGTGCCTATGAATCATCTTGAAAATCACCCTCTGCTTGCTACCTGTTTAAAAATTCCTGTCATACCCAATTTTTTTGATGTTGCTTGAATGCTCATCCTTGAAAGTCACCTTCATGATTACTGCATTGTCTCGGGTTACTCCTGAAATGCTTTTGAATCATCTGATAATTTAGAAATATTTCAATTTGTGTACCATGATCATGAATCTGAAAATAATTTTAATAAGGAATCTTCTATTATACAAGATTATGAATGTCCAAAATAATCAGCTGGTTTAAGTTTCATGTATTCATTGAGTTTAGATATAAATTTCTTGAAAGTATCTGTGTCACATTAATAAACCTTAACCAGCCTCTTCAAATTGTTGTGTCTTGAATAATCATCTGAAATTTGAAAACTCTAAAATCATGGCAACTTTGGTTGAGATACATGAATTGAGTATTATCTTTAAACATCTAGATTTTTTTTTTGTAAAAGCCCTACCTAGAGGCAGGTAGGATAGTGCACCACCACTTTAAACATCTAGATAATCTGACAATTCCTAGGGGGAATAGCGACTCCACCACCACTTTAAACATCTAGATAATCTGACAATTCCTAAGGGTAAAATAATCAGAGCAATGACGTTGGTTCACTGAGAAACCATGTCTCCTTTCCATGAAGAAAAGCAGACTGTGTCATGAAGTACCATTGTTAGCTCTGCTGAAAAATCAGTGAAAATCTAGGCAGAGCAATGGCTTGTTCACTGAGAAATATATTTCACTCATCAGTGAAGTGGGTTGAGATATGTCATGGGGTGTCAATGCTATCTCTGTTCAAATTGAGGCATGATAGTCAGTCATACTAAGTACTTAGGGGTACTGGCATCTAAACAATGTGTGTCCTCTAGATACAAAGTATGTACTGAACTTAATTGCTCCTAAAAAAATGTTGATGAACAGAAGAAAAATCTTAAATTGGTAGCAAAAATTGAAAAGTAAAATTGCTGAAACCCAGGAATTAAATCAGAAAACTCATGCATGTTTAACCCCAATACTAATTTTTGTAACTCCTAAAGGAGTCATTGACATTTGAATGAGTAAGATGAAGGGAGGTTAAACAAGATGTCAATATAGGGGTTTGGTTCATGTCTATTAAAATTTGAACTCAGATATGGACACATAAACTTTATTGACAAACTCTGAAGACATTAGATTTAAACCATGTTCTCTAATAAGGACTATTTCATAAAGTCTTTATAATGGAAGAGTCTGAAAATTCATTACTTTCTGATTTATGAAATTGGTATCTGATTGAAAATCTTGCTGCATGATCCACTTTCCTTGAAATCTCTGCTGGAATTATTATGTTCAATATCTTATGACTGTGGGAATTCCTGTCATACTCATTGTTTCACTGTCTCTTCAGTGTGGAAGCCTTCATGTCATGACTCCCTTCTTACTAATGTCATTACCTTGCTTCCACCATCTCCAACTTCTACATTTTTATCCAAACTACTTTCTCTTTGTCAAAGTGGGAGATGGTTTGCTTAATCTATTTTTTGGAGATGTGTGTGTCCATTTCATGCTATACTCGTTCATCATGGGGGAGAAAAAAATTCACTTCATTGTTAGGCATTTAATTCACTATTTAAGGGGGAGAACATTTCTACTGCTTCTATCTAACTATTTTATATTTTGATGATGTCAAATGGGGGGAATAGTTTGATATGAGTCAGTATGTATTATGTGTGATAATGACTCATAGTGTTGCCATCATCAAAAATGGGGAGATTGTTGTGTCCCTGTGGTTTTGATGATGTCAAACATTATGACTCATCATGAGTCAGTGAATGGGATTTATGTTTTGATGATGATGTCATATGTTTAATGTCGTATGTTTTGAATTTGTGAAGAACAGGTTGGACAACAACCTAAGTGTAGAAGGTAGTGATGGGTTTGATTAAACCAAGATAAGTAGCTCAAGCTCACGGCCAACACTTTTAGAAGCAAGAGCTAAGGCGAACCTAAAGTCATCACAACTCAGTTGAGACTTCAAGTGCTAGAAGTTCAGCAGAAGTCAGCAGTTCAAGATGTGCCTGAAGTCATAAATTTGGTCAACCGAAGTCACTAGGTAGAGCCCTGAGCTAAGGGTGAAAAATTGCCTACACAGGTCACAAATACCCGTTAAGGGTGACAAATAGATGGATACTGGTGACAAATTGCTCTGCACATTGAAGAATGGCCAAAGATGAAGTTTTCATGTTGACGGAGTCGACACCAGAAGCTCTTGGAGTCGACGCTAGACTCATCTGCCAGCTGAAGCTAATAGAAGTGACAAATAGTCTCTACGGGTGACAAATAGACAATAAGGGTGACAAATAGGTATCAAGAGGTGACAAATAGCTTGACATGAAGAAAAAGGGATGAGAAGAAGAAAAGCTAGAAGAAGAGTCGACACCATCGTCCATTAGAGTCGACTCCTCCAGTCAAAGTTACCTCAAGTCAAGTGCAACTCCAGTCAAAGTTACTTCAAGTCAAGTGCAATTCTAGCCATAGTTGACTCTAGTCAAGATCAAATCTAGTCGAGGTCCATTCTAGTCAAAGGTGACTCTAGTCAAGTTGACTTCAGGCTCTAGTCAAAGTCAACCTCAATCAAGCTTAGTTGAGTGAATTTCAAGTTAATCACTAGCTGCAGTGAACAAGGGTGAAAAATAGGCTCTACAGGTGACAAATGTGCAATAGCAGTGACAAATGGTTAGCTAGTGGTGACAAATAGATGCTAGCGGTGACAAATAACTGCTAGTGGTGACAAATGGCTAAAGGCGACAGCTCAAGGCAAGTGGAAAAAGACTAAAGGCGACGGCTCTTGCGGCTAAGGGTGACAAATGAGCAGTACGGTGGACAAATGGCAAATAAGGGTAACAAATAGCTTATCAACGGAGACAAATGGGTAGTAAGGCTGAAAAATAGACAGCCAAGGCTGAGAAATGGGCAAGCTCACGTGAGTCACTTAAGTGATCATGTGGCTTCGAAGGCAGATGACTGGCACAGTACCCTAGGTCACATGGCACCCTCTCGGAAGTCTCCTGACACATGGACAAATAGAATTACAGATCTGAGGATAAGATTAATTCAAAAAATGTGATTTTCTGCTCTATATAATTGAGTCTTCTTCGTGAGAAGAAGGATAGTCAAAGAAGGCGAGAAAGATGAAAGCGTGAGAGTTGAAGGGCTGTTACTGGAGAGCAGTTTAGTTCGAAGAGGAATTGAGAGAAAATTTGAGAGTAGAAGAAGAAGAAAAGAGAAAGAGATTGAGAGCTTAGTTTCTAATCTACATACCCAGTTCGTGAGAGAAATATTTGAGGACAGCCAGAGCCCCTTTGAATATTTGTTGAAGCTATTCACTCGTGGATCAAATCTAGAGTCCCTCTGCTCTGTGGAGCTACATCTCTTATTGTTTTTCTTTCATTGTTTTGTTTTTTTTTCATTTCTCTGGAGTTTCTTCCGATGCTCTATTTAGAGATCGGATTAAGGTAGCTGTGAGGCTCAGCGATGTAAGCAAGCTGTGAGGCTCAGTGGTTAAGCAAGTTGTGAGGCTCAGCGGGTTATAGGGATTGGTTCCCCAAGGCTGTGGATCAGTGATTCAAGCTATGAGTCAGTGAAATCTTCACTCGGGTTAAGTGGGGGGTGGATGTAAGTCTGCTTGGTGCAGACTGAATCACCTAAAAATCTCTTGAGCAGTGTGGTTTGTTTGTGAGCTTGATCTTTATCTTCTAACCCCATTCGCAGGCTAGTGTGTGAGTTAATTCCATTTTAGTGTTCAGAACTAGTTTAATTCTGTTTCAGTGTTTGGAAACGGTTCAGTCGGTACGTGTTTGATATAATGTATGATTGGAACATCAGCTTAGTAAGAGAGCTTCGCAACTTATCTTTCAGTTTGAATTGATTTGATTTGAATTTTAACTCGAGCAAAAGTTTTTATAAGGGGATCTATTCACCCCTCCTTCTAGATCTCACCTTGCTTCTAATAAACATCTCCTTCCACCCTCGCACCGCCATAAAAGGCCAGGCGCTTGCAGACTTCATCGTAAAGAATGCAGCTCCATCGGATGAGACACCCCTGCCGATGGCTGGCCCAGCCTAGGAATTTTTCATGGATGTGTCGTCGAGCTCGGCTGGTAGTAGTGCGGGTGTTCTCCTTAGCTCTCCGAAAGGAGTGGAGTTGCAGTATGGCCTGAAGTTTAAATTCACGGCCTCCAATAATGCCTTTGAATATGAGGCCCTAATTTCTGGGGCTCGGATGGCGAAACGCCTGGGAGCGCAACGAGTTAGGATCTACAACGATTCACAGTTGGTTGCCAGCCAGGTCAACGGGGACTACGAAGCTCAGGAACCACTAATGGTTAAGTATCTCCAGCTGGTGAAGGAGATAGCTCGGCTATTTGAGAGCTTTCAAGTGATCCAGATAGCTCGAGAGGAAAATTCCCAAGTGAACGCGCTCTCTCACCTCGCCTCCTCCATCAGCTTGCATGGAACTTGGTCGGTCCTCCTTGAGGAGCTGGAGCAACCCAACGTAGATACCAAGCTCATAGCAACCATGCAGGAGTCGCCTGACAATTGGAGAGCACCCTACGTATCTTGGTTAAGCGATGCTCGAGAGCATGCCGATCCGCGGGAAGCCAGATGACTCAAGTATCAAGCCTAGCGATTTGTCTTACTAGATGGATCGCTTTATCGACAGCCCTTCGTAGGACCCCTCCTTAAGTGCCTTGAACCTCAGGAGGCCTGCCGACCAATCGAAGAAATTCATGAGGAGATCTGTGGCGCACACCAAGGACAGAGGTCGATTGCGAGGATGTTGCTCTGACGGGGGTATTGGTGGCCCACGTTGCAGCACGCCTGCTCAGCTTATGCTTGAGAGTGTGATTGTTGTCAGCGATTCGACCATTTGATCCATCAGCCGGCTTCCACACTTGTAACGCTTACCGAGCCTTATCCTTTCACTCGGTGGGGATTGACATCCTGGGTCCTTTCCCGGTGGCTTCTTTATCATCGCCATCGACTATTTCTCCAAGTGGATCAAGCCTAAAGCCACCGCAAAGATAACAAAAGGGGTAATTTGGAGTTTTGTGTGGCGATCGATCATATGTCACCTTGGCATCCCCCAAGTGATAGTAAGCGATAACGGTCGGTAGTTCAACCATGATTATTTTAAGAATAAGTGCGTCGACCTACTTATTCACAATCAATTCACCTCGGTGGCCCACCTGCAGGCTAACGGTCTGGTCGAGAATGCTAATAAGACTCTTCTTAAAGGCATCAAGACCAGGCTCGGTAAAGCTAAGGGAAAATGGCTCGAGAAGTTGCCCAGTGTACTTTGGTCGTACCACACCACTCTAAGGGCCTCCATAGGTGAAACGTCGTTTCAATTGGTATATGGTACCGAGGCATTTATTCCATTAGAAAATGGTAGCCCATCTCTTCGGGTCATCCACTGTCAGCCCGAGCTCAACGATCGGAAACTGCTGGAGAACCTCGATTTGGTGGACGAAGTGCGCGAGTATGCGAGAATCCGAGCGACGGAGTACCAGCGTCGCATGGCCCGTTGCTACAACGCCCAGATTCAGGATTGACAGCTCCTACCGGGAGACCTAGTCCTAAGAAACGCCAAAGCCTCTCGACCACTGGCGATGGTGGGGAAGCTGGCCCCTAATTGGGAAGGCCCATGTCGAGTGGTCGAGACACTCGAAAAAGGGGCCTACCGGTTGTCAACCATGGAAGGGGAACTGATCCCAAAGACTTTGAATGTAATCCCCTAAGTTTTTTGGATAATTTTCAGGTCAGGATCCGTGGGTTTCGGATTGCTTTTGTGGGTCCCGGATTGAGTTTTGCGGTTTACGCGTGTTTTTGCCTGTCAGATATTTGGAACCCCGTGTAGGGTGAACCGTTGCGTTCTCTGACTCCGGGATGTTACCAACGCGTCGTGCATTTTATGAGGATCCTGAAGAGTATTTTTCCCTATTTTTGTATTTTGGGGAATTTTTAAATCTCGGATTTTCCTATAAACAACCCCACCCCCTCTCTTTCTCTCATTCTCTCTTCCCCACTCTCTCTCTTCTCACACTCTCTCTTTCTCTCCCTCTCTTCTTTGGAAGCCGATGGAGGTGGATGGGGGTGAGGAGGCGAGGTTCGTGGGGTGAGGGACGGCGGGGACGGGTCGAGGGATGAGGCAGTGGCACGTGGCGAGCTCGGTCGCGTGTTCGGGTGCCCGACGGGGGTTTCGTGAGGCGTTTCGCCACGGAACGGCATCCACAGCGCGTGAAATCTTTGATGGACATAGGGGGATGGATTCTTAACCTTGGTACTTCCTTTTCCGTGGTTTTGGTAGGCCGTGGTGAGCCGAGCAGGTTTATTTCACCTCAGGGGTTAAAATGATCGATTTTGGGGTCAGCGACAGATCTTCCATTTTAACTACATTTTTGGGGTTTAAATTGTGCCTCTTGGTGGTCCAGAGGCTGGGGAATGGTTTCCCCATGTTTTCCCCATCACCCGGGGGTGATTGGGTGTGGATCGACACCGAACGATGAAGTTCAGGTTGGGCTTTCGCCGTATTCGGTCGATCGACCGGCAGGTTCGATAGATCGAACGACTGTTCGCAGTGAACTGGGCATTCTGCCCAGTTCGGTCGACCGAACTGGTTGGTTGACTGACCCCCTGTGGGTTGGTCGACCGAAATGCAGAGATTGGGCCGTTTTCAGCCCCGATCGGTCCGGTTGAGACCCAATGACCGACCTATGGCTCTGTGAGTGTCCCGGACACCCCGTGGGGACCGTGACCGTGTTTTTGGGTGTCTTGAGGTACCGTGTTACCTCGATTTTTTTTTTTTAATAAGGAAATACCTAGGCAGATCTGAGGATCAACTAGGCATTTTTATTAATATAATAGAAAGGAAAAAACATACAAAAAACTAGAGCAAAAGGAAAGACACCCTATGCAGAGGGGTCTTAGGAACATTAAGCGGCTCAAAACAACGCAAAGAGATACACCCAAAATACATAAAAACAAGGGCCCAACAAGAGGGGCAGCAAGACACTCCAAAGGAACCAAAGAAGCAAAGGGGAAAATAAGTCTTGATCTCGTGAAGGGCTGGCAGAACTGGAACGACGAAGAGAGCCCCTTGTACGAACACCATCGGGCCTAGAAAGAGTGAACTTTGTTGAAATCCACAGGGGCAGCCGGCTCAAAGCCAGGGACAGTGAGGACCTGGTAGATCACAGGGGGCTTGAGAGGGCCACCGGCAGAACTAGACGGAGATGCACCAGAGGATGAGCTTGTCGTAGGAACAGAAGCGCTAGGTTTGGAGGGTTCGGGTGACCCTTTTATGTTCCGGGATTCGTGCCTTAGCTAGATCAAGTCACCGTGTGACGGTGAGAGTGCGGAGGGTTTTTCCCGCACGGCGTAGATTCTCTGGAAGGCGTTTTTCGAGTGGACCGTGGGTTTGGCCCTTAGACTGTGAGTCTAGTCACCCAGCCTGGGGCTGGAGTTTCCTTGCTTTTCCCTTGGATAGGGAATTGTCTCTGTAGCTCATGAGCTACCTCAGTAATTGTACTGTGGTTTCTAACCTAGGGAGAGGCCAGATTGACGGCATGGAGCCATCTCGGTACAATGGTCTTGACCCGAGTTGCGTGACTCAAGGACCGTTGGATTTATTAGGTCTAGTGGACTGTCAAGAGTCTGGTGGCCCTGGGCCACCTGTTACTCCATGTTACTCATGATGGGTGCGTGTGTGACTTTCTGTGTTCACGTTTAGTGACCTCCCACTAGTAGTGACTTTCCTACTGATGGGGACATCTCTCGCCCCTCACATTTTTTCACAGCTTCGATTGCTCGCCAGCATAGCTCCATTGTGTCCGTCATATTTTTCTGAGTCGAGTCATGTAATTTTCATATTTTATTTGAGTCATGTCATTGTAATTTTCCTTTTATTTGAGTCATGTACCTAGGTTAATGAGTCATCTACCTAGGTTAAGTGTCATTAGGTTGATTAAGTTGCATATTGGGCCCAATTCATTGGGCTAGGCCCAAGGGCACCCCCCTTCCCTTGGTTTATTGTCATTGTCCCAAAATCTAGGGACTTATTGTAAATTGTGGGATCCATATAAATAGGACCTCACTCTCTCCATTTTTAGTTAATGAAGAATGAAAATCTAATGTTTGAGTTCCAAAAATTATCTTTTTTTCTTGGACAGAATCCAATAGAGTGGAGTGAGAAGCTCCAACCCCCCCTCTCTCTCTCTCTAGGGGGCGCCCCTTTCTTTCTCCTTCCCCCCCAATTTCGAATTTCTTCTCTCTCCTCCACCTCACCCTCCACCTCAGCCCTAGTTGGCCACCTCAACCCCTCCCCTTGTGCCACCTCACCCACCTTTTCACTTCCCTAGGTGCATTTATTACACCCACCCCAACACCCACCAAATATTGCCCTCCCTAGGAGATCTTTGGCCATTCCAACACAATCTCCCACTCCCCAACACAATCTCTTCCCTTCCCAACACAATCTCCCTCTCCCCAACACAATGCACCCTAGTCCCCACACAATCTTACAGCTCCCTAGGCAAATTTTGAAATATTCCCTCCACTCTCTCCTCCCACAAGCCCTAGACCTCCCCAAATAGGGAAACCATCATCCCTCTTCCCCTCCCTCCTAGTCCCAAATTCGTAACTCACTCTCTCACCACCTGCTAGACCACCTTCCTACCCCCATTCTCCCCCTCCCTCACCTTGGTTTGCCCCCTTCCAGACCCCCTAATAGCCAAGGGTTACCTCCACACCCGTTCACCCACTTTCCCCTCCCATTTACCCCATTTCCCACCTCCCATCTTCAGCCTGCACTTCCCAGTTCGCAGGCAGCAGAGCACCAGCGACTTGCAGAGCCGACCACGACTTCATCCCAGCATCCCTGAAGGTCCTAGTGGTACCGTTGGAAGCGTCTACTGGTCTTCTTCGCAACAGCAGCTGTCCCGTCCCATTCGGAGCTTGCTGCTGCCCGGGGGAGTAGTTCTCCCCAGACTGCGCGTCCACCTCCAGACTGCAGACCAGAGACTGCTAGCAGAGGCTCCCACGACCAGTAGCCTGAAGATCTGGAGGCGGGACTTGGCCGAGATCTCCCTCAACAAGTCTCCTTCCATCTCCAAGAAGCGGCTCCTCGATCGACCTCCGGAGCAGCCTTTTCTCATTTTTCTCCCTCAGGTGTGCTGGTCTGTCCACTCTTGGACTGGTCCGACACCTGAGCACTGTTTGGGATGCTCAGGTCTACCCCGATATCGTCTGGCATCCCCGTGGGTCTCTGCTCGAAGAGGACCCGACAAAGAAGCCGTAGACTTTGGCCAAGCCCGATTCAGAGCTCGGGAGCTCCCGGAGTGACTTCATCTTCTTGTTGTTGTGGTCCAGAAGCAGACAGAGCCAAAACCCTACTTCCCTGTTCGTGCCTCTACTCCTACCAGCACCGGCAACATGATAAATCAAAAAAAATTGGACGACTTCCCGGGTCAGCTATGAAGATTTTCCAGCTGGTTTCGTTGACATCGGAGCTCTGTAGTGGCCGCTGGGATAGCAACATCAACCGTCTATCCTATGTTCCAGAGGGCGGGCTGAATCGACAACTTTCTATCATTTAGCTCCTAGTTCATTTTCACCCTCCCCGCTTGGCCGGCTAAGCGCCCCTCCCTACGTGGAGGTACACTTTGGTTGTAATCCACTTCCCCACCCCTAGTCCAACCCTCTTGCAAGGGGCGTAGTGCATGTAACTTGAATTTTTAGGATTGAAGCTTCATCGACGCGGCGTGCGGGTGAGCCCACGCTTCCTCGCTCGCCCTCGTCTCCGACCGGGATCGGTGTCTTCACACCGGTCAGGTGTGCTTCAGTTACCCCTTGCTGGTTTTATTCCTTTTCTGGTTTAGTATTGCTGCTAGTGCCATCGGATGGTAAGGAGTGCCCGATCCCGAATTACTTATGTGTGAGTGACTACCGCCGGCAAGTTGTGAGTGAGCCATTACATCCCACGCCCTTGGCGTGCTGGCCGCCCCCAAAGGTGGGCATCCCAGGGCCCTTAGGAGTTCAACCTTAGGCTAGCCAACCCCCGGAGCAGCGAGGTCCCGTCCTGGACCCTCACCACCATCACCGGATTGCCTACGGGCACGAGAGTGCGCTTAGCAGGCGAGTCCGCTCGAGTAAAGTCACCGGTCCGTGCATTGCTTGCTTGCTAGGTCCAAGGGATTTTTGGTCTCGTGACTATCACCCCCAAGGTGGTGTCACATCAATTGGTATCAGAGCAAGTTCTAGACTTGTCTCTACTAAGTCTTGTCCTAGGGCCATTGCATTTATCCCCCCGTTCATCATGGCCATTTCCTACTTAGCCTACTCGCCACCTATGGACTTCATTCTAGACAAGGATATTACCTTTGACGGATCTTGTTCTAGTGATTACCTTAGGTGGGAGGCTACCACAGAAAGGTACTTTGAAAAGACTTGGCTATATGGACCCGCGAGAGTCCGCAAGGTCAAGGGACGACTTTGGAGTCAAGCCAAGAGTAAGTGGGAACACATAGAGGGATTAAGAAGGGTTAGGAGGCAAGAGCCCATTTCCTCATGGGATGATATGAAGAAGGAACTTAGAAAGATCTTCGCTCCCTGACATTCTCCTTCCTATCCAAGGAGCACTACCACTCCTCCATCCCCACCCGGCCAACTTGAGACACCCTTAGGTCTCCACCACCACTCCCAACAAATCACCTCTCAACCATCATCACTACACTTTGCCACCAAGCCCTCTCCCTTAAGACCCAAACAAGCCTAGCCTCTACCTCTCCCACCTAACCGCATGAGGGTCCCCGAACCCCAACCAAAACCCCCTTCCACAACCCTCAAAATCCAAACCAAATTGGCCCCCACTCCCACCCCTCCACAATCCGCCGATCCCAAGGGGAAGAGACCCCTAACCGACCCGATTTCCCCAATAACGGCCACCACCCCCCAACCCACAATCCCTCACCAAACCCATACCCTACAAGCCCCCTTGGTCCCCACCACTACCCCTCCATCGTCCCCTAAAAGGGATGCCCCCCCCCCCAAAACCAATCAACCCAAGTCTCATCACCCAACCCACCTTCCACTCCCAACCCCAATCCTACCCCTACCTAGGCCTCCGCTACTTCCACTCCCAAACCCAACCCAAGTTCGACCTCGCTCACCACCCCGGGTGCACCATGCCCCAACCATCATCACCCTATCCCCAAAAGACCTTCCCATTCCCTTGAGAAAGGAGGTCACGCCCACTCACATAGAAGTAGTTGCTAGTCCGGACCCTCTCCCCACCCATGAGGAAACCCAAGTTCACACCAATGGTGAGGAAGAGCTTCAACCCTTTACCACTTCAAATTGTCCGAGTCTTCAAGAGCCACAAACCTTCACAAATGGCACCATAATCATAGATGGGCCCCTAGCTAGATGGCTAAAGGAGAAACTAATTCACCCCATCACGTCCTATGTCTACCCTCTCATGGAGCTAAACCTTCCCATAGTACCCTTCTCCAACTATCACACCACCATCCAATCATCCTACCAAGTGGAAACTTTAGGGGATCTTCTTAAGAGCCTAGCATGACAAATCGAGTTCACTAACATGTTGACCCCTATGGCCGAACAACCTAGGAGCCTTGACCTCCTACACCTTTGTGTCGGGTCTATCACCTCAATGTGCACCATTGGTTGCTACACTAGTGATCTCCTTCTATTCCTCCCCACACCCGATGAGCCCGACCTCATCCTCAAATTGGAGTCCCTCATATCGGGCAGAAAGTCAAACCCTCCTCTCATGGCCAACCCACCCACTAAGAACTTCGGCCCAATCATTTCATTAGAGGAGGAGGATCCAACACCATATTGTGAGGACCTTGAGGATGTTGAGATGAACTTAGAGCTCCTTTCCCCCAGGTACACTTATCTTGATCCTTTTGACCCCTCCCAGTGGGAACCCGGGAACCCATGTGATCCACCCACATCACTTATCACCCACTCCTTCCTACCCTCACCCACCATGTTGGGCCAAGCCCACCTCTCCCAAGTCCCGGGCGACACAAGGGTAGCTATGACCAAGGAAGATATACACCTAAGGAACAAGGAGGTGCCTCTCCCCATGATGTCCACCTTCCATGACCCCTTCGACCCTTTTGAATGGAAACTCCAATGCCAAACCATACCCCAACACATCAAAGTCATTTTCCGGTTAGGAAAACATGTGACTTGGCACCTCGAACCACTTGGCATGATTCATAAGTCGGGTACATTCATTCATATCACCCACATGTCAAGTCAGAAATATGAGTGGTCTATATTCGGATGTAATGGTCCGCCTTCATTCATCATGAGTCTTAAGCATGTTAGGAGCATTCATGGATGTCCGGGTCCTCTGGCACTCATCACACCCACGCATGAGAGGGACACCTATGGATGCCCCGGCCCTCCCACACCCTTCAAAGTCTCCATGGCATCACTGCATGATTGGTCTAAGTATGGTTGTCCTGGCCCCCCTTTGCATATCATGCATCTCCCACTCACACCGCATCATAGTACTTGGCATGAGCATTTAAGCAAACAACAAACAACGAGCGGTGAGAATTACAACAAGTGGGCAAAACCTCGCGAACGCCACTTTGAATTCCATGATGGCAACTTGGCGATGGTGACTCTGGAGTGGCTCTACCCTAGGGTCACCTCCAACTTGAGGGCACGTGGACTTGTACCTTGCCTAGTTCTGAGTGGCCTTGGCAACCCAGCTTATGGGTTGGGCTTTCTAATGGGTTTTGGGATATATCCCACTTTTCACGTGGCGGACCTAGCACCCTCTAAGGGCACCGCGGTGGAACCCAGTGAGCATCTTGAGCCTACCCCCACCTTTGTGAGTGACACCCTCGGAGAGCCTCCACATATCAGCTTGAGAGTCTGACGTGTGCACACGAAGGCAATACTAGGCAAGCAGGGTACCATCGCCAGCAAGAGGGTGTGCCCGAGCCACCTTGAGAGGATGAAGAGTCGTCGCCCGGCTAAGGATGCGAGGTTGAGTTTGGAGGTTGTGGCTCGCCCGAAGCTGCATTGGAGGACCTCTCCCCTGGCGGACCCATACTCGACGGAGTCGAGTTCTTCCCACCCTGGGGGTATGATGGGGGCATCTCTCGCCCTTCACATTTTTTCACAGCTTCGATTGCTCGCCAGCATAGCTCCATTGTGTCCGTCATATTTTTCTGAGTCGAGTCATGTAATTTTCATATTTTATTTGAGTCATGTCATTATAATTTTCCATTTATTTGAGTCATGTACCTAGGTTAATAAGTCATCTACCTAGGTTAAGTGTCATTAGGTTGATTAAGTTGCATATTGGGCCCAATTCATTGGGCTAGGCCCAAGGGCACCCCCTTCCCTTGGTTTATTGTCATTGTCCCAAAATCCAGGGACTTATTGTAAATTGTGGGATCCCTATAAATAGGACCTCACTCTCTCCATTTTCAGTTAATGAAGAATGAAAATCTAATGTTTGAGTTCCAAAAATTATCTTTTTTTCTTGGAGAGAATCCAATAGAGTGGAGTGAGAAGCTCCAACCCCCTCTCTCTCTCTCTCTAGGGGGCGCCCCTTTCTCTCTCCTTCCCCCCCAATTTTGAATTTCTTCTCTCTCCTCCACCTCACCCTCCACCTCAGCCCTAGTTGGCCACCTCAACCCCTCCCCTTGTGCCACCTCACCCACCTTTTCACTTCCCTAGGTGCATTCATTACACCCACCCCAACACCCACCAAATCTTGCCCCTCCCTAGGAGATCTTTGGCCATTCCAACACAATCTCCCACTCCCCAACACAATCTCTTCCCTTCCCAACACAATCTCCCTCTCCCCAACATAATCCACCCTAGTCCCCACACAATCTTACAGCTCCCTAGGCCAAATTTGAAATATTCCCTCCACTCTCTCCTCCCACAAGCCCAAGACCACCCCAAATAGGGAAACCATCATCCCTCTTCCCCTCCCTCCTAGTCCCAAATTCGTAACTCACTCTCTCACCACCTGCTAGACCACCTTCCTGCCCCCATTCTCCCCCTCCCTCACCTTGGTTTACCCCCTTCCAGACCCCCTAACAGCCAAGGGTTACCTTCACACCCGTCCACCGCCTTTCCCCTCCCATTTACCCCATTTCCCACCTCCCATCTTCAGCCTGCACATCCCAGTTCGCAGGCAGCAGAGCACCAGCGACTTGCATAGCCGACCACGACTTCATCCCGGCGTCCCTGAAGGTTCAAGTGGTACCGTTGGAAGCGTCTACCGGTATTCTTCGCAACGGCAGCTGTCCCGTCCCATTCGGAGCTTGCTGCTGCCCGGGGGAGTAGTTCTCCCCAGACTGCGCGTCCACCTCTAGACTGCAGACCAGAGATTGCTAGCAGAGGCTCCCACGACCAGTAGCCTAAAGATCTGGAGGCGGGACTTGGCCGAGATCTCCCTCAACAAGTCACCTTCCATCTCCAAGAAGCGGTTCCGCGATCGTCCTCCGGAGCAGCCTTTTCCCATTTTTCTTCCTCAGGTGTGCTGGTCTGTCCACTCCTGGACTGGTCCGACACATGAGCACTGTTTGGGATGCTTAGATCTACCCTGACATAGTCTGGCATCCACGTGGTTCTCTGCTCGAAGAGGACCCGACAACGAAGCCGTCGACTCCGGCCAAGCCCGATTCAGAGCTCAGGAGTGCCCGGAGTGACTTCGTCTTCCTGTTGTTGTGGTCCAGAAGCAGACAGAGCAAGAACCCTGCTTACCTGTTCGTGCCTCTGCTCCGACCAGCACCGGCAACCTGATAAATCGGCAACATTTTGACGACTTCCCGGGTCACCTATGAAGATTTTCCAGCTTGTTTTGTTGACATCGGAGCTCTGGAGTGGCCGCTGCAACAGCAACATCAACCGTCTGTCCTCTGTTCCAGAGGGCGGGCTGAATCGACAACTTTCTATCATTTAGCTCCTAGTTCATTTTTCCCCCTCCCCGCTTGGCCGGCTGAGCGCCCCTCCCTGCGTGGAGGTACACTTTGGTTGTAATCCACTTCCCCACCCCTAGTCCAACCCCCTTGCAAGGGGCGTAGTGCATGTAACTTGAATTTTCAGGATTGAAGCTTCATCGGCGCGGCGTGCGGGTGAGCCCACGCTTCCTCGGTCGCCCTCGTCTCCGACCGGGATCGATGTCTTCACACCGGTCAGGTGAGCTTCAGTTACCCCTTGCTGGTTCTATTCCTTTGCTGGTTTAGTATTGCTGCTAGTGCCATCGGATGGTAAGGAGTGCCTGATCCCGAATTACTTATGTGTGAGTGACTACCGCCGGTAAGTTGTGAGTGAGCCATTACATCCCACGCCCTTGGCGTGCTGGCCGCCCCCAAAGGTGGGCATCCCAGGGCCCTTAGGGGTTCAACCTTAGGCTAGCCAACCCCCGGAGCAGCGAGGTCCTGTCTTGGACCCTCACCACCATCACCGGATTGCCTACGGGCACGAGAGTGCGCTTAGCAGGCGAGTCCGCTAGAGTAAAGTCACCGGTCCGTGCATTACTTCCTTGCTAGGTCCAAGGGATTTTTGGTCTCGTGACTATCACCCCCAAGGTGGTGTCACATCACCTGCACACGCATGTGCAAACCCACTCGGGAGTGGTGGACAGCGTTACTTGAGAGAGACGATTTTTAGGCTGGTTCTTGTAGGGCCCCCACACGTTGCCTGAGTCTGGGCTTCAGGGGAAGAACCAGCTAGAGGATCTGACCTAGAGCACATGGTCTGTGTGTGCACACGTGGTTGGAGGTGTCAGAGCCGCGCTGACGAGCGCGACCCCAACTAGTCCTTATTCTGTGTTCCTAGTTACTTGTACGGTGTCTCAGTCTCCGCCTGGGGCGTCGCAGCCAGACACTTAAGGCTGCGGACTAAGTCATCAGTGGACGCATCCGGCCTTGCTTCTGGTGGGCAGTGCTCCTGTCACGTGATGTGAGATTCTCGTGACTTGAGGTTCCATTTCTCGTCTGCGAGACGTGGTTTTACGTGTAGTTCCCGGGTGTGTTACCGAGGTTGAGGTCTAGGGTTCCGGTGAGCATCACCGAGGGTTTTCCTAGGCAGTGTCCTTGTTGCTTCCCTACGGTTTTGATGATGTCTCACACTATAAATCAAATTTTTTTTAACTACAAATCAATTTGTTTTTATACGGTGTATTTCCTTGTTTCTAAGCATGAAGAAGGTTTGTGCTTATAGCATGATACACGTCCGTGCTTTACATGTCATTCATCCTTTTGCTTAATGCATATTCAGTCAGTGCAAGTTCTGCATCTATCACATAAAGTGCTTGCCTCGGTGCAAGTCCATGTTCATGCATAGGCTCTACTGTCTTACTTTGTCTCTATGCATTTCTCTAGGTCATGTCCACTAAGGTTCGTGCATATCATGTCTCTGCATCTCAACTCTTGGGTCGGCACAAATTCCTGACTAGAATGCATTGGTTATGCTGGTCATTCCTTCGTCTCAGTGCAAATCCATCTCGGTGCAAGCTTTGTCTTGTATTTCTCTTTGCCATCTCGGTGCAACTCCTGCTTGGACTGCATATCCCGACTCGGTGCATACCTTTACCTTCTGAATAACATGAAGTTGGTGAATCTACTATTGCATTACCATTCTCGGTGCAAGGTTTGATCTGAACCTAGTCGGTGCAACTCTTGGTTAGTCAAAGGCATTGAAACACAATCATGTTCGGTGCATAGTCTACTCTATACAATTCACTGTAGATGTCTGTGCACGTTTTTGCTCCATGCACACCAAGCCTATTCAAATCCCTGTAGCAACGAGGTCGGTGCAGTTTCTGTTTCAGGCTTATTAGACTCAGTGCAAGTCCTGTAGACAGCTAACATAGATTGGTGCATTTTCTGCTTCATTCCACATCGGTGCTTTTCTTGCCCGTCTTAGTCGATGCTTATTCCTTTAACTCGGTGCAAACTTTTCTCTCTGGCAAAATAAAGTCAGTACAACCTTTTGTTTTGTTGTTTCTTGTCCGAGCATATCTGTTGCACGATCAGAGTCTATGGTCTGTGCTAATGACGTCATGCGTTTTCTCAAGTCAGTGCACCTCTCGCTTTTGCTCACTTCAACTCGGTGCAACCTCTTGTTCACCTTGTTGCAAGTCAGTGCAACAATTGATTTGGGAACTCCTACTCAGTGCAGTTTCTGGCTTCTTACTCCTTACACTGATACGAATTGTGCTAAACGTGTGACAAAATGACTATTTCTTCTTTGACAGTTTGTCTATGCATTCACCAGGATGGCACGTGATCCGAGAAAGATGAAGGTCCAGAACATTCCGACACGTGCCCCAACACTTCAGGCGGGAAACGTGGTATCCACACGCCTAAGTTTCTGGAGCAGACGAATATATATACATGTGATGAGGAAAAAGGGTTTGAGAGAGATGGATGGAACAGTTGAAAAGAAGAGCAGCGTGAGAGCAGTGGGTCAAGAGAGAAAACCAGAGACTACCCACTCCATCCAGAGCTGAGAGAAAAATTTTTGAGAGAGAGAAGTGATCGTGAATGTGAAGATCTGCATCTACAGAAGCTATATTATTTTTGCTTTTAGAGAAAATTGTTGTTCATCGATCGGTTTGTTTTCGAGTTTCCTTTATTTCTATTCCATTCTGTTTCCCTCCATTGTGCTTCGAGGAAGGGAGGTTTGATCCTCTGGTTGTGTGAGTTACTTGGCAGTAACTGCACAGGGTTTCCTTTGCGACGTGCAAAGGAAGGGAGATTGGTTCTCCAGTGTTTTTGTTCTGGTTGATCAGAAGACTGAGGAGGGTGTTCCTCAGGGCAAGCTGTTTGGCAGCGGCTGTTGCAGACTGAGTCTGCTGTGTGCGATTGAATATTGCAAGGAAAACTTACTCTCGTGAGTAAGGGGTGGACGTAGATTGCGGATAGCAATTGAACCACCTAAAAAATTCCATGTCTCTCTGTGGTTTTGCTTGTTCACGTTGTGCTGCTCTCCATCTACTTGTCACATTGCTTCATTGTGGGTTGCTTTCTCGATCTCATTCCTTATTCTAGTCATCATTGTTGCCTGTCTTCGAAGTCTTCTTCACTGCAATTTGAGGGGTTGAGAGATCGTGTCTGAGTTTATAGATTTTTGAGAGTGTGCTATTCATCCCCCCCTTCTATCTCACTTTCCGCTGTGCGTATCAATCCGGCCCACGATAGTGCTGTTGTGATGAGTTTTCCTAACAGCGTAGCCAGAGGTTTTCCTGTTAGTCTAATAGTCCCCCTGTTGGATTAAGTGGATGGTCGAACTAGAGGGGGAGGGGGTGAATAGGTTGACCCTTTGAAATCTTTTGCAAAAAATCACAATCAACTTTTAAGTAGTATAATACTAGTTCAAAATTCAGTAAACAGAAGGGGTGAGATCGAACCTAATCAATCATCTAGCGACACACAGATATTGCAAGAGACAGCAAACCACAAGAGAACACAGATTTTTATGGTGGTTCGGTCTCCCTGTGGAGACCTACGTCCACCCCTCACTAGATCAGTGAGGATCCCTGCTGAGCCTTACAGCTTTGCTAAACCGAGGAACAATCCCCTCGACAATGCTGATCACTACAGCTTGGTTAACAAGAGGAACACATCCTCTCAACCAGTTACCCACTGACAAACAGCTTGAGGGCATACACACCCAAACCCCTTGATCCAAGCACACCCCGCTTGATCAAGAAACCTCCCTCTACAATCACCGGTACGAGGGAGAATAGCAGTAATAGAATTCAAACTGAAATGAACAACAAGAAACGAAGTCACCAAAACAAATTGAAAGAAAGTGCTTCAGATGTATGATGGTGCTGATTTTCGAATATCAAACATAGAGATCGGAGAGAAGAGACTTCGTCGATCAGCTGGCTTTCTCCTTCTGGATGGTAGATAGTCTTGCGATGATCAACTGCCACTGGGCTTCCTCTGATCTTCAGTGGATGCAATAGCACGCCAGGAGGAAGACGATGATTCAGGCCATTCTTCTCAAGAGCTTCTCCTATATCTTGTTCGACTGCTACTTCTTCAACTTTCATCTCCCGCGCTCTCCCTATTCACGTGAATATTCCTTTTGTGGGCCCCAACCAGATTTTCTGGTTAGCCTAATGATTGTTCTCCTAGAGGCATCTGGAATCGCGAGGGAAAGAGAGCGCATGCTCTTTTAGATGATGTGGCATCTAACGCCACTTACGGCTGGGGTCCACCCAATAATCACTTGATGAGATTCAGATGGCGTCAACTCATTGTGACTAGGAGGTTGACGCAGCCTTGAATTGCCCACAGACCATTTTTGTACATAAGCCAGATGCGTTGACGCATAGGGTGCCTGCGTCAACTCACTGGACTGACCCCGAACACTCTATTATCTCCACCAAGAGCAGATGTGTCGACGCTTACATGTTGTGGCATTGACGCACTGAGCTATGCCAGTGATTGATGCTTCTGCCTCTTGAACTAATGTGTAGACGCAATTAGCATCCTACGTAGACGCTGTCCTTTTATGCAAACCGCTGCGTGGACGCCTTGAGCATCCTGCGTAGACCTTGTTTTTTCCTTGCATTCAAGAGTAATGTAGATACATGCGTTAATGAATCAAGGGTTAATTCATCAGTTCTGTTGAACTCAACACACACACATCTCATGGTTGTCATCATCAAAAACAGGGGCACAACAATCTCCCCCTTTTTGATGATGGCAACTATGAGGTGTATGCCATTGCATCTACATAAAAATGTATTGTTCAGATCAAACAAGGAATTCACTTCAGAGACCAGAACACCAGTTCATGTCATTCATTTCATTTAGGTCCAAGGTATAACATCAATAATAAGAACAAAAGAACTCTTCTAACAAAAAGTTGGACAATCTCACCGACAATTTCTTTCGAGCATATCACAAAATATGTAAACAAAGGAAAACTTCACTCAATCACATTTGATGCAGGTGCAATGCAATTCTAGGCTCCAACTTGAGTTCATGTCTCTCCCCCTTTGACATCATCAGGAAGGGGAGCAGGTGAGGAAGAGTGAGACTGATGAATGTTTGCAGACACAGTATCCAGTTGTTGCTGAAGCTGAGTCGTAGAAGATGCTAAACTGTCTAGTCTGTCTGAAAATTGCTGATCTCTTTGTAGGATAGACTTATGATAATCCTGTACTTTGGAAGTGATACTATCAAACCAGCTGTGTAAAATGTCAAACAGGTAGTCCACTTGAGCTTTCTGCTGAGATCCCCATTCAGGTGCAGAAGAGGAGGCTTCAGTTGGTGGAGGGTAGTACACATCACGCTGATCTTCAATTGTGGGTGGGAAGTTTTCTTTTAGAATATGCAAAACATCCATAACCTCATCACCTACTAGAGTGGATCGTTCAAACAGTTTAGCAAGGTCCTTACCAAAAGATATAATCTTTTCAAACAAGGTCTGAACCTTTTCACTGAACACATTGTTCTTGTCAATTAGGGTAGAAATGTTTAGGTCTGAACCTTTTAGTTTCTTTTCATTTCTGCCTCTTTCTAAACATTCCCAGAAATCTATACTAAACAAGGTCTGAACCTTTTCTACAACTGGCTGTCCATTCACAACTTTAAATCCCATGAACTTCTGAATGTATGATAAGGAGTATCTATTCCCTCTGGGAATGTTTAGTTTCTTTTCATTTCCAAAGTTCACTCCAACCTTTCTAAAAATCACAGTCAATGGGGCAGCATATGGAAGTGTCCTAGACTGTTTTAGACATGTACCCATGGTCTGAATGATAACATCAGTCAATGAAATCTTGATCTGTTTCAGCATACAATATAGCAAGAATCGTTGCATTTCAGTAACTCGTTCCCTACCACTACTCTGGGGTGTAATGATGGATGTGCAGATATGATGTAGCAGTCTGTTGAAGGGAGGGAACCGATTGGCTTTCAGACTAGATAGATATGTCTGCTTGACAATAGTAGGATCACTAGGCTGTTCAGTCAGAAGGGCATAAGTGTCATGTTCATCAAGATGAAAACTATGTAGTTGAACCCCATCCATTGGGATTTTCCATGATCTGGCAAACAGTTTATTTGTTAACTCAAAACGGACATTTCTGACTGTTGAAGAGATTTTAGGGATGTGAGGATCATATTTCAAATTTTGGTAAAATTCCCGAACGAGGGTGGGGTAATATATTCTATGATTTTTGACAAAAGACCACCAACCCTGAAAATCCAAAGTGGGAAATAACTGCGAAAAAACCTCAAGCATCTCAACATCAGTATCAATAATATATCGTGGGATAAGGACTTTCAGAGGTTCTTCTATATTGAAGGTGAGAGAGGGATCAGAAGACCTTGCATGTGAACTGTCTACACCTTGCTTCCCCTTATTAGCAGCTAAAGATGTAGACTACTCCTCTGCCCTTGATTTAGAGAGCTTTCTCTTTTTGGTCGGCGGGCTCGGATGGAGACGGTGTTTTCGAAGAGATAGCTCTATCTCTTTTCCTTTCCGTTTCCTTGGAGCTGAAGAAGACGGTATCTCCTCTGGAGGATCTGCCACGGGAGCATCGTGAGTATCCTTCTGCTTCGCTGCCCTTGATTCTGAGAGATTTCTTGTCTTTGCCAGCGAGCTCTTCTCTTTTCCTTTCCGTGTTCTTGGAGCTGACTGAGACGGCGTCTCCTCTTGAGCAAGTTGAAATTTGGTTCGAGGCTCAATCTTGCCCTCAGCAAAGATGGGATCTCTTCTCTTTAGACCCTTATTGTCCATTGTCCCTTTTTTCGGACGAGCCATGGTAGGGAGGTGAATCACACGGCAACAAGGAAGAGAAGTGCCATGGGAAAGAAGATGAGGGAAGCGGAGAGGGAGGAGCCAACAAGGTTTTTGAAAGAGGCGAGGAGGCTGAAGCGTTTACGCTGAGGGGTTTTAAAGAGATGACCCCTCGGCTTAAAAAGACAGAGCCGGTTCAACGGGATGAACCAGACTAGGTTGATAAAGCGATCACGCGACTGCGTTGACGCATTGAAGGACTGAGTTGACGCCACCAAAAAATATGAAGGAAATATTAGTTACGAACCACAGTATTGAGGCATTCTTCAGACACTGAAATATGAAAGCTGAGATTGCATTCAGGGATTTTTAATAGATAACATTCAAGTTCCCTTATGAGAGATATGATAAGAGACCCTAATTCATTTAATGATGTGGAGAAAAACAATCTTAAGAGTTTAAGTTAAGCCCTTGAACAAGAAGAGTATGTGTATGGAATAAAGATAGAACTATTTGCACACCAGGAACTTTCTCAAAAATATCCTCTAGATTGTTCAATTTCAAGAGACCCTTATATAAGTTAATTTAACGAGTATTGAATATAAACTCTGTAGGATTGTATGTGAGCTTAAGGTCAACCACACATATATATATAATTATTTTCATTTTTTATTTTTATTGAATATATATAATTTTTATTTTCATTAGCAGTCAAGTGTAGCTAGCATCTTGACACGGGTACACATGTTTATCAGGCACCAGAGTCCCCGGTTACTCAGCATAGCTAACTATTCTGCTCCAATGAAATAGAGTTGACAACTCACATCATGACATGCCTCTCAGCACTTCATTGGTGCATGAAGGTAGTTTCTTAGTGAAAATTTGCCATTGCTCTGCAACGAATTATTTTTCTTTGGGAATAGAGATAGTAGCTCACATCATGACATGCTCCTTAGCACTTTCTTGGTGCATGGAGATAGTTTCTCAGTGAAAACTGTTTGCTCTGCAATTTATTACATATATATATATATAGGGTTTATTCCTTCAGCTCTTATTAAACCTATTCTGAGTTTAAGGTCAATACAGATATTAAATTCATTTTGCACGAAGTGGTCTCTTTACTTTTGATCATCATGGTTCTAGAGTAGATGAGTTCACAGTTTTAATAAATAGTTCTATAGCTATTCCATATGCAAGGCACTTTTACGTTCAAGAATTTTTAACATTCAAGGATCATAAGATTTATAAGTCTCCAGCCATTAATATTACATAGAGTCAATCAGTGAAGACCAAAATCTCTCATAAAGGAATTATCATTTTAACTCCCCCTGAATCTATGACATCAACTCAATTTCCAGAGCTCATGAACCTTCCCTCATACTGAAGATTGATAGGTTCTACAACTCCTAGCTAAAGAGATGAAGGATGAAATATGTGAGAAAGAACCGAATTGATGAGAAGTTGAGAAAACTCCAGGCTTCAGACAATCTAAGGTACTGGAAGTGCCATTTCAGAACAACTTCACACAGCAGTAGACATTAACGCACAACAGACCTTTCCAGATTGCGTTGACTCATCTCCAGTACTAAGTGAACCCTTCTTAAGTGAGCAAGTTGACTCCAGAACGGTTTACAGGAGGTTTCTGTCAGTGCGTCAACTCAACCATGTCACAGCGTTAACTCACTCAACCAATCAGCTGAACTGCCAGCACTGTTTCCAGAATATTTCAATCAGTGTGTTGACCCAGCCTCATTACTGCGTTAACTCAGATTTCTTCACTAATAAGCTAGTTCAATCAACTGCGTGAGCCACACTTCAGATTCACAAAATATTAATCTCAAGGTGGTAACTTGTTCTCCTCAACATAAAAAATCTAGTGCAAACTCCCCCTCAGATCATGCTTGATAGAAAGTTTTGATGAAAATGCAGTGATTGACATGATGGCTTTTTATTTATCATGTGTTTGTCAAGAGAGATAATATGACCAAAAACTGAACTCCCCCTAGATTTGTGACTTATTTAGAAACCAAGAACTTTCAACTTAAGCAAGGCATGTAATCAATTTATTGCTAGGTAAAGTTAACCAATCAAATTCCAAAGAATAAACTGAGCTATCAAATTAGGCAACAAGATGAGGATTACATAGTCCAAGCTCTCTCCTAAGACAAGTAAATCTTTCATTACTCAGAGGCTTGGTAAAAATGTCAGTAACTTGATGTTGTGAGTCAACAAAAACCAATTTAAAGCTTCCTTTATTAACTTCATCTCGCAAGAAGTGATGCCTAATTTCTATATGTTTGGTCCTAGAGTGCTGAATAGGATTCTTTGCCAGGTTAATGGCACTTGTGTTATCACACAAGATTTGGACACACCCAAGATCAGTTTGATAATCTTGGAGTTGGTGTTTGATCCACAACACTTGAGTGCCACAACTCCCTGCAGCGACATATTCTGCCTCTACAGTGGATAGTGCCACTGAGTGTTGTTTCTTGGATGCCCAAGAAATCAAACACCCTCCCAAAAATTGGCAATAGCCACTTGTGCTTTTCCTGTCAAGTTTGCATCCAGCATAGTCTGCATCAGAATAAGATACTAAATCAAGAGCGCAAGATACAGGATACCAAATCCCTATATCTCGAGTTCCGGCAAGGTATCGAAAGATACGCTTAACAGAGCTCAAGTGGGATTCTCTAGGATCAGATTGAAAACGAGCACACATGCATACACAAAATTGGATATCTGGCCTAGATGCAGTAAGATAGAGGAGTGATCCGATCATACCTCGATAAGTCTTTGCATCCACTGATTTATCTTTCAGATCTGCATCCAGAATTGTGTTGGTGCTCATGGGAGTGTTGATTGTTTTAAGATTCTCCATTTGATATTTCTTCAATAGTTTAGAGATATATTTTGCCTAGTTGATAAAGCATCCTTCCTTACTTTGGATGATTTGAAGACCTAGAAAAAATTACAGCTCACCCATTAGACTCATTTCAAATTCTGTAGTCATCAATTGTGCAAATTCCTCACATATGCTTGGTTTAGTGGATCCAAAGACTATATCATCACCGTAAATTTGAACCAGAATAATGTCATTGTTTCTTACCTTGGTGAATAAAGTTTGGTCCACTTTACCTCTTGAATATCCTTTTTCAGTGAGGTATGAGCTGATTCTATCGTACCATGCTCGAGGTGCATGTTTAAGCCCATAGAGAGCTTTGTCTAATCTGTAAACATGGTTAGGACAGTCTATGCACTCAAAACCAGGGGGTTGTTCAACATACACCTCTTCTTTTATTAGACCATTAAGAAACGCACTTTTTACATCCATTTGTTGTAGTTTTATTCCATTGCAGCAAGCATATGCAAGTAATAATCTAATGGCCTCTAATCTAGCTACTGGAGCAAAGGATTCTTCAAAATCAATTCTGAATTCTTTGTTATATCCCTGTGCTACCAGTCTTTCTTTATTTCTTATCACAATTCCATTTTCATTTTGTTTATTTCTGAAAACCCACTTAGTTCCAATTACTGAATATTCATTGGGTCTTGGTACAAGGTGCCACACTCTGTTTCTCTTGAATTGATTTAGTTCTTCATGCATTGCATTTATCCAACATTCATCTTTTAGGGCTTCAATTACATTTTTAGGTTCAATTTGAGACACAAGAGCCAAATTATCCATTTCCTCAATTATCCTAAAGTGAGATCTAGTTCTAGTAGGGTCATGCAGATTGCCAATAACGCTTGATAAAGGATGATCACTTAACATTCTAACATTAGTTAGAGAGTTACCTTCATTAGCATCTGCATTACCTTGAGTGCTTGATTCTGCTAGACTCTCACCTGGCCTTGACTCTTTCTCTTGAAGATCTTGTTCTTCCTTTACTTCAAGGAACTCCCCATCATCCTTGTCCCTGCAAGATTGTTCATTTTCAGATCTAACATTCATTTCATCAAAGACAATATATGGAGATTCTTCTACATTTTGAGTTTTGACATTTAGGACTCTATAGGCCCTAGAGTGATTAGAATATCCCAGAAAAATGGCTGGTTCACTCTTAGGTTCAAACTTATCCAAGTCCCGTTTGTCATTATTTTGAACAAAACATTTTGACCCAAAAACTTTGAAATGACCAACAGATGGCTTCTTACCTTTCATTAACTCATATGGAGTCTTTTTAGACAGAGGTCTTACCATTGCACGATTTACAATGTAGCACGCAGTGTTTACCGCCTCAGCCCAGAATTTCCTTGGAAGTTGTCCTTCGATCAGCATTGTTCTAGCCATCTCCACAAGAGTCATGTTTCTTCTTTCCACCACTCCATTCTGTTCAGGAGTTCTTAGTGACGAAAACTGTGTCATATTCCTTTTGCCCTGTAAAAGCCATCAAATTCTGAGTTTTCGAACTCTCCTCCATGATCTGACATGATAGATGAAATAGTATACTTACCATCCTGCTAAACTTTCTTGAAGAATGCCTGAAATTCTTCAAACGCATCATTTTTTATGAGATAAAAAGAACACCCAAGTGAACCTAGAAAAGTCATCTACCAAAATAAAGCCATATCTATTTCCACTTAAACTTGCTGTTCTGGTGGGTCCAAACAGATCCATGTGAATAAGTTCAAGAGGTCTAGAAGATTGGTTTTCTATTCTAGATTTAAATGACTTCCTAGTGTGCTTACCATGAGTGCATGCATCACAAACTTTGTCATTTTGTTTAAATGAGACATCAGGCAGACCGTTTACCATGCTGAATTTTGCTAACTTATGCATGACACTATAGCTAGCATGTCCTAGTCTACGATGCCATAGCCAAGCCAGCTCAGTTTTGTTCACAGCAAGACAGAGATTATTATGAGCAGGATCATCTAAGTCTACCATGTACATGTTGTTTATTCTTTTTCCAATAAACTTAACATTTTCAGAATGCATTTTAAGAATGGTGTATACAAGAGAATCAAACACAACCTTGTGTCCCCTGTCACACAGTTGGCTTATACTAAGAAGATTATATTCTAGTCCTTCAACAAGCAGCACATCATCAATAGAGTTCAAGAGAGTTTTGCCCACTTTACCTTTTCCAATAATTTTGCCTTTATTGTTGCCCCCAAACGTGACATGCCCTCCTTCTTTCTCAACCAAGAAACAAAATTTTGCCTTATCGCCCATCATATGCCTTGAGCAGCCGCTGTCAAGATACCATCTGTTGTGTATAGCTGCAAGGCACTCCTGCAATTCACATCAAACGAGGGATTTTGGAAACCAAATACACTTGGGTCCCATCAGACCATATGATCCTGTCAAGTAAGACAACATACTTTTGGGAATCCATATCTGTTGTTTTGGAGGTTTTTGAGATGTGGAGTTCATAGGTTTGAGAATTTTCTGATTAGGTTGAGGTATCCTTCGGAATGAATTCTTTGAACCAGTTCTGTTGTTAAAGAAGTGTGAATTTTTATTCTTGTTTCCACTCCAATGATTATTCTGAATCCAAGAAGCACTGGGGAACCTAGGACGAGAAGCTCTAGTTGAATAGTTACTTCCGGATGGAATGAAGCTTTGCTGCGTAGACCCTCTTGCACGGCTGCGTTGACCCATCCACCCAAACCCCATGTCATATGGGTTCTGGTACGCAGGGTGCGTTGACGCAGTATAGACATTGCGTTGACGCGGCCAGTGGTTTGTCTTAGCCTTATTTCTGTAGAAGCCCTTAGACATAGGTTGAGTAGACGCAGGATGGCCAGTGCGTTGACGCGGCTGTCTTGTGTCAATCCAATGACTCCTTGAATTTCCATAAGCTTGATACTGGGTTGATGTACTAGGGTCCATGGGTTGATTTGAGGTTTTACTTCCAAACTTAGGCATATTTGTGTGGTGATTGGTATTCAAGGTAGCATTCATTTTCTCTTTGCCCTTTTCTTCTTGATTTTTCCCATGTGGCTTCACTGCAGCCATTGGGTTTTGCTCAGATGTGCCACGTTCTGGAACAAAGGTTATCAGTCTTATCCCTAGATTCTTTTTTTTAGTTGGATTATATCCAAGTCCTTCTTTTTCAAAATTACTTTTTATTCCCATAACAGCTTCTAGGTTGTTTTTGCCTTGTGTAAATTTCTCAAGGGAGGCTTGTTTATTTAAGTTTTCATCTTCCAGTCTCTTCAAGTTTTCTTGGAGTTCTAGATTTACTCTTTGAATGGCTTCATATTTTTCTTCAGTAATTTTTATATCACTCTCCAATTTTTGCATTCTGAGTTTAAGGTCATCATGCACTTTCAGTAAAAGTTCATTTTCTCTTTTCATCTCTATCAATTGATCTTTACACAGATCACTTTCAGCAAGCGACTCTCTTAGATGAGTAATTTCAGCTTCTAAGCACATGATTTTCTCATTCAAGGAATTATCTTGACTAGTCAAATTTTTCTTCTGCTTCAGTGATTTATTTTCTTTCTTCACATAATTATACTTATCTAGCAATTCATTAAATGCTTCTTCCCAATCACTGGAAGAAAAGTTTTCAAAAGAGGAGGTTACCTCATCCTGGTCATCTCTTAGCCATAAAGCATAGCTTAACATCACTTTCTTCTTCAGAGGTACTCTCTTCTTCATCTTCATCTTTCTCCTCGTCACTCCAAGTACTCATCATAGCCTTTGGCTTCTTGTTCTTCTATTTTGGTTGGACTTTCTTCACATTCTCTGGGCATTCAGATTTGATATGACCTTGTTTCCTGCATTTGTAACAAACAACCTTGTCAGATTTCTTAGAATTCTCTGATTTGAATTTTGAACTCTTTCTTACCTGTGGTCTACTGTTCCTCATAAATTTACCTTCCTTCCTTAGAAACTTCCTGAATTTCCTGGTGAGTATTACTATCTCACCTGAGTCATCATCCGAGGTAGATGACTGACTGTAATCTGAACTCTCCTTGCTGCTAGGACCAGCCTTCAATGCAAGTGGCTTCTTCTTTTTCACATCCTCATCAGTTCTTTTGAAATTCAGCTCGTAAGCCATCAGTGATCCAATAAGCTCATCAGGGGTAGTGGTAGGAAGGTTCCTAGATTCCTCAACAACCGTGGCCTTGGTGTGCCAAATTGGAGTTAGGGATCTAAGAATTTTTTTGACCAGTTCATAATCACTGTAAACCTTTCCCATACCTTTAAGACCATTCACTAATAGAGTTAGCCTAGCATACATTTCAGATATATTTTCCTCTGGCTTCATTCTAAAAGCTTCATACTCAGAAATTAACATATTAGCTTTTGTCTCTCTTACCTCTGACGTACCTTCATAGATGACTTCAAGTCTGTCCCACATTTCCTTGGCACTAGCACATGAGGACACTCGTGAAAACTCCTTAGGATGCAATGAGCATTGCATGATATTCATAGCTTGCCAATTGATGTTGGACTTCCGAATCTGCTCTTTTACCCACAGTTCTTCATCTCCTTCTAACTGATAGGGTCCTTTGCTCACGACTCTCCAAATCTCATGGTCCTGAGATCTCAGGAATACCTGTATCCGATTTTTCCAGTAAGCATAGTTAGTGCCATCAAAGAAGGGTGTCCTATTCACCACATACCCTTCAGGCATGAGCCCCTTGTTTTCCATTCCACTAAATCTCTCTGGGTTGTGAGACACTTGACAAGAGAGCCAAGCTTTGATACCACGTGTTGGATTAAGTGGATGGTCAAACTAGAGGGGGAGGGAGTGAATAGGTTGACTTTTTGAAATCTTTTACGAAAAATCACAATCAACTTTTAAGTAGCAGAATACTAGTTCAAAATTTAGTAAACAGAAGGTGTGGAGATCGAACATAATCAATCATCTAGTGACACACAGATATTGCAAGAGACAGCAAACCACAAGAGAACACAGATTTTTATGGTGGTTCGGTCTCCCTATGGAGACCTATGTCCACCCCTCACTAGATCAGTGAGGATCCCTGCTGAGCCTTACAGCTTTGCTAAACCGAGGAACAATCCCCTCGACAATGCTACCACTACAGCTTGGTTAACAAGAGGAACACATCCTCTCAATCAGTTACCCGCTGACAAACAGCTTGAGGGCATACACACCCAAACCCCTTGATCCAAGCACACCCCGCTTGATCAAGAAACCTCCCTCTACAATCACCAGTACGAGGGAGAAGAGAAGTAATAGAATTCAAACTGAAATGAACAACAAGAAACGAAGTCACCAAAACAAATTGAAAGAAAGAGCTTCAGATGTATGATGGTGCTGATTTTTGAATCTCAAACATAGAGATCGGAGAGAAAAGACTTCGTCGATTAGCTGGCTTTCTCCTTCTGGATGGTAGATAGTCTTGCGATGATCAACTGCCACTGGGCTTCCTCTGATCTTCAGTGGATGCAACAGCACGCCAGGAGGAAGACGATGATTCAGGCCATTCTTCTCAAGAGCTTCTCCTATATCTTGTTCGACTGCTACTTTTGCAACTTTCATCTCCCGCGCTCTCCCTATTCACGTGAATATTCCTTTTGTGGGCCCCAACCAGATTTTCTGGTTAGCCCAATGATTGTTCTCCTAGAGGCTTCTGGAATCGCGAGGGAAAGAGAGCGCATGCTCTTTTAGATGATGTGGCATCTAACGCCACTTACGGCTGGGGTCCACCCAATAATCACTTGATGAGATTCAGATGGCGTCAACTCATTGTGACTAGGAGGTTGACGCAGCCTTGAATGGCCCACAGACCATTTTTGTACATAAGCCAGATGCGTTGACGCATAGGGTGCCTGCGTCAACTCACTGGACTGACCCCGAACACTCTATTATCTCCACCAAGAGCAGATGTGTCGACGCTTACATGTTGTGGCATTGACGCACTTAGCTATGCCAGTGATTGATGCTTCTGCCTCTTGAACTGATGCGTAGACGCAATTAGCATCCTGCGTAGACGCTGTCCTTTTATGCAAACCGTTGCGTGGACGCCTTGAGCATCCTGCGTAGACCTTGTTTCTTCCTTGCATTCAAGAGTAAGGTAGATACATGCGTTAATGAATCAAGGTTTAATTCATCAGTTCTGTTGAACTCAACACACACACATCTCATGGTTGTCATCATCAAAACCAGGGGCACAACACCCCCAATGGTGAGATCAGGGTGTGTTTTTCCAGTACAGCAGGAGTAGCTATAGTGCCGAGTTTTTACCGGCCACCGATTTGCTATTCCTGCTATTGTTGCTGCTTTCCGTTACCACCGCTGTTTACGGTTGGGGTTCCATGGGACCCCTACTGAGCCAGTGATAGGAGGCTCACCCCTACTTTTTATGTGTGATGGTTCTTCCTCGAGGTTCGAGGGTGCTGTGCGGTGATTCTTAGTTGCCAGCTCGCCGGGCCGAGTGTTCACTCAGTGTTGGGTGCATTTCTCTATCTTAGACTGTACTTTTATTGGACTGGACTCTGTAGTTGTTTATTTATTTCTGTTAATTATTTAATTGTCTTACTTTATTTTCTATTTTTTTTGTACCTCCACACTCCTTTTAGCCCTTTCGAGCTCTCCGGCTGTAGGCGGCGGGCCAGGATTCGAATGGTATCAGATTCTTCCCGATATCTGGATCTTGGGTCGTTACATGGAATACTACGGTACTACGCAAGTTTTATTTTTGAGTTCACACCAGCCATGCGCAACACACAAGCATGTAAGAAGAAGTACATAAGTTAATTAGAATGAAAATTTTTATTATTGCATCCTTATTCGTACATCGGAGAGGCAGTAGCCTTTACAATGAGAAAAGTGATAGCCCAGTAGCCCTTACAAGATAAAGATGGTAGCTCGGGGCATGCAAGGCGAGTAGCCACGAACCGAGTCACTAACTCCGCCAAGTGTGAAAACTGGCTCGTATGATGAAGCTACCAACCTAGCTGTGCCCAGATTCGAGCGTATTACTTAGAGAGCCCCAACAGAAAAGAAGTGATGGAATGCCTTCCATCTGAGAAGATTGTGCGGGCAAGAAGAAACAGGAAAAAAAAGATGAAGATCAAAAGAAAAAAATAAAAGGGAGAGAATGAAAAGAAAAAGAATAAGGGGGAAGCCCCTCGATCACGAGAAAGAGGGAGGGGCGACAGACGAGGAGGAAGCCTCTTCTATACAAGCCCAGAGTGGCCCTCATGTCCCTCTCTCCCTGCAGGAAGAACGCGACTGAAGGCGCGCCTAGGCCCCCCTATCCTCTCCCTACATGGGCGATAGCACAGATGGTCAGGCAGAAAGACCCATTAGGTGTCTTCGCTTCTGCTATGTCATCCACCCATTCGTCTCATTCTGCTATGCTGAGTTCACCCAACCGCTCCTGTGAGCCCTGAGATCTTCGTCTTCATTGGCAAACTCCATGGCTCCTCCGCTGTGAGAATAGAAGACGAAGGAGAAGGCAAAGGGAGGGGCAAAGAGGGTAGGTTACGCAATGCAAGGAGGTGCAGGCCCAAGCCACTCTTCAAGGCCTTTTATAGGCTGAAGATGCGGCGGTGCCCCGCCCCATGTCGGTGCCCCCATCTTAATTGCTCCTTCCCTTGAAGAGATGGGAGCGGACTCCGAAAAGACGTGTGCAGCCTCTCACAGGAGCAGTTACTCCTCCCTTCGTAGATCCACCATGGGGAATATGAGAACGCTGTGCACCTTTAATGCTGGGAGAGGCAAAAAAATGGTAAGTTGGCCCCTAGAAAATGTCCAAGTAAAGCAAGCGCCAGACGCGTGACCCGATTTTTGGGCAGGAAAATTGTACGAAGGCTTTATTTGCTGACAGTTGAAGATATGGCGAGTCACACTCGGTCAAAGATTTCACAAGGCGTGCACTACTTTTTGGTGGAATGGTTTTCTTGTATATATTAAAGTAAAGAGAGTACAAGAGAAATTACACATAGCAAGGGGAGGAGGGCCAACGGGCAAGTACAGATTGATCTCAATCTACTAAAATCGGGGAAGAAGGTCGGGGAGTTGATCGCCTTCCAGACGCTTGAAGGTCCTTGGCATTTGGCTCCAATTCTACGACCGGGGGCTACGCATGCTCAGTCCCCTCAAGATTCACCAGCTTAGGCACTGACCCCGCCTGTGTAGGAACTGCATCGACCGAGAGTCCTCCTGGGGCAGCCAGACGTGGTCATTCTTTGGTCGAAAGAGCAGGGGAACCCTTACCTTCTTCATCCGGGGTACCAGGCTCGGGCATGGAGGGAGGGGTTGTGCTCTAGTTGCCCGAGTCGTACCACTGTTCGAAGTCGACAATGAGCTCGCTGAGGGCTTGGTCTTGAACCAGGCACACCCCACGCTTAAACCCCTACGTGAAGCCCTTCCTCAACCCGTGTTTGTAGCTCGGCTGGTAATAGGCGAAGGCGGAGTCTTTTAGGGCCTTTCGGTACTCTTTTGAGGCTAAGTATCGCTCTATCACCCTAGCCTCAGCTTCCGCCGCCCCGGCCTTGATTCCCACTACCTTCGCGTCGGCCTCTGCCAATTTAGTCTCAACATCCGTTCTCCCCCGCTCTTCTGTTAGGAGGCTGCCCTTCAGTTCCTCCCGCTCTACCTCCCACAATTTCAGTCTCACCTCATGGGTTTGGCGCTCCTTTTCCAGAAGCCCACTCTGGAGCTCGGCCTAGTACCGAGCCTAGAAGAGCTGCTCTGAGAGGGACTGCACTTCCTCTTACTCCGCATGGGCCAGAGAGCCTAGGGATGCCGCCTCCAACTGAAGTACATCACGCTCGTAGGTGAGAAGGGTGAGCTTTCGATCCAATTCGGCACAGGCCTTAGCTTATGCCGCCGCGCCTCTTTCCGCCCGCGCCAGGCGATCCAGGACCTCAGCCCCTAGTTGGGCCATGAAGAGACCCCCCCCTCTATGACTCAGTCCAAGATCGCCTTAGAGGAGCAGCGTTGAAACTTGGCCTGGATGGAGGAGGTCGCCAGCAACCGGCAGCAATCATAGAGAGACACCCGGATGGCGATTCGTCCCTGCAGGGGGCCAGAAGTGCCCTTCATTTGCGGTGACGTTGGTGGGACCCCTTCGGCGCTCCTCGAGCCAAGTGCGATAGCGCCCTCTTCAGTCGAGGGCACCACCTCGGCCTCCCCTCCCCTAGGCTCAGCGATGGCCCCTCAGTTGGGATCTGCACCAATGGGGGCTCAGACACTGGGGCCTCAGTGGTGACTGGGAGGGTCGGTGAACCTGCCGATGACACCTTAGGCGGGGGGACGCTTGTCGGCGGGGGAGCCCTTTTTTTCTTTCACCTACTCTCTTCGGAGGACAAGGCCTTCATGGAGGCCAGCATCAATTGTTGCTCGGGGTCTTTTCGTTTGGACGCCCTTCTTTCTAGTTCCTCTCTCGTGAGGGCCCACTTGCCCTAATCTCAAGCAGCAAGGGGACCCTCGATCTCCCGAGCCATCCTAGGAGAGTTCTAAGCGACCGTGGCGGGTTCCTCTGTAACCCCCTCTCCGGGTTCGGTCTCAACCGGTGGTTCTTCCCCTACGCCGTGAACATGATCTACAAACTGAGCGAGAGTTTGTCAAGGGAAGGCTGAGAAGGTCGACCAAGCAGACTCGGTCACCTCGAAGTCTTACCTCCTACAAGCAAGGGGACGCGAGTATAGTGCTGAAGGTTAGCCTTAGACATTAGCTCCGCGGTCGACTGCTTGTGGCTCTGAAGGATTCTAACGCCATCCTCGACCACTTGGGACATTGCCGTGGGACTCAAGGGAATGTCCGGATGGAAGTTCGGCTGGACCTGGAAGTCCCAAGAATGGCCCTTGGTGAACGTTATCAAAAAATATTGGGTCTTCCACCCTTTGTGCGAGGAATCTAGGGGGGGGGAGGGAGATTAACACAACCCATCCCCCTCCTGGCCTGAAGGAAGAAGAAGCCCCTCCTGGCCAGGGTATGCTCTTTTAGTTTTTAGAAAGCATGAAAGAGGTCGAGGGAAAGAGGAAGGCCACATTGGCGGCTCAGAACGATGAAAGAAAAACTGAAGGTATAGGAGTTGGAAACCAATAGGACAGGGGCCAGTCGGTAGGAGGCCAACAACTTGATCACAAAGGGGTGGAGGGGGAGGTAGAAACCGCACTTCTAGGTGAGGAGGTAACTGTAGAAGGAGCCGCTACGCGTACTCAAGATACACTCATGTGGTTGGCAGGGGGACAAGGCGTGCTGCTAGGGGAGCCAAAAATAGACTTTGAGCTCCTTTACATCCGCCTCTATGAGCTCACTGCGGTGTGGACGGCCTGGCACCGGGGTAGGACTTCCCGCTCCTTGCTCCACCTCCTAGCCGTTGACATCCTTACTGTGCTCTGCGATGGAGAAGGAAGGAGAAGATGGAAAAACACTTGAATCTGAGGAAACCGCTGGGGGTGGAAGATGTCGAATCGACTCCATAGCGATCTCTGTGAGCTCCTCGAATGCACTAGCGATCTCTCACTCTCTCTAGCTCCTACCTGGAACATGCGAACTCGTAAAATTAAGGGAGGTAAGAAAACCCTAATGGGGACGTTTTGAGTCTCTCCAGGTGATTTTGATGATAAAAAAACCCTGGACGTGTTCTCCCTCTCACGTTGTGCATACTAGCTTAAGGGCGAACACTAGAATATAATTAAGGCTAAACTTCATCATATCAAAAGCTCAAAATGCTCAAATTCTCAAAATGCATAGATAGAGCTGAAACGGACTTCACTTAGATGCAAACATACATTCAATCCAAAGGTTGATTATATAGATATATTTTCTTGGGCTAACAAATCTATTTTGTAGGTTTTCCAGAATTCGGTCGACCAATCAAGCTTTGTCGGTCGACCAATTCTCCCAGGTTTCAGAACTCTATAAATGTTACAGAGTTCGATCGACCAATGAGGGATTTCGGTCGACCGATTCTCCCAGCATTGAAAAGTTACAGAACTGACAGAGTTCGATTGACCGATCGAAAATTTCGGTCGATCGAACCCCTCGAGGCAGCAATTGTTGACTTTTGAATTTCTCAATGTGGGAAGCTCTTCCCTTCGGATTTTTTAATCCCAAAGCCACCGGACATGCCATGAATTGTGGATCTGTGTTTTGGCATGTCCCTTGACCACCCAAGTTGTATAAAAACATCTCTTTGGGCCAAGAAACCCTAATCACTCAATGGAGATCAAAGGGGGCTACCAAGGGAGAAAGAGGGCTGCTGCAACACCTCTGTGAATAGTACATCGTCCAGGGATTCTTCATCCATCTCCAAGCTTTTCAAGATCAATCTATAGCCAATCAACCTCAAACAAATTGGAGAAGCAAGCTTCATTAAAAATCTGCATCATCTACCCAGGGGGAGCCTAAATCAGAAGTTTTTCATTTGAGTTTCTTCTTCCAAATTTCCTGAGCATCAAGTGTGTGCTATTTGTAATCTATAAACATTTGTGTGTCTGTGGATCTACCTAGATCCATGTGTGTGTGTCTTGTTTCCTTCAGATTCATGTGTGCTTTGGTGCGTTTACACTTTTGTGGGAGTTCCTATCTCCTTACGAGTGTGTGTGTGTTTTGATCTTGTAACCGTTTACAAGATAGTGTGTGAATCCTCATAGTTTGTGAGGGGTGGACGTAGGTTACCGTCGTTGCATCCGAACAACCTAAAAACCTTTGTGTCATGTGTAGTTTGATCCTTCTCTTCTACCCCCATTCTATGCCAGCAATACATGCATATTACTTCTCTTGATTCCGTCGTTCAGATCGAGCATATTTTATCACTTTCACACTAAATCCGTGGTATATCAAAAGGTGGGTTCGGATTGACAAGGCAATCCTTGTCAGGAAGATAACACCTTGCGTGAGAAGAATCTTATTTACAACTGCGCCTTAGTACCAAAGATCTGCTATGTGTGATAGATTTTGTAACATCTAATAGGTTCTATAATAGATCTGAACTGTTGGGACGCTAAAGGGTGATCTAGAGGGGGGTGAATAGATCAAACACCCTATAAAAATTACTGCAGCAGAATCAAATGCGGAATGAAAACTTCTACTGAACAGATAGTGGGCACAAAGTGAAAACCACCCAGAACAGATGAAGAACCGTCGTAAGCATACATCTACTGCGTGAAGATAGGAATATAGAAGCAAGTCAAACCACCAAACAATCACACAGTAGACAAAGGTTTTTAGGTGGTTCAGTCCTCCAGACCTACATCCACCCCACACTCAACCCGAGTGTGGCTTACTGCTGACTCACAGCTTGAACTGCTGGGCCTCACAGCTTGCCAACAGTCTGCTGAGCCTCACAGCTTGCTGTCCGAGGAATCCTCCTCCCCTGTTGAGCCTCACAGCTTGCTGTCCAGAGAAATCCTCCTCTGCAAAACCCGCTGGGCAATACAGCTTAGCCGTCTAGTGGAATCCACCACTGCAAGTGCTGCCACACAGCTTGAACACAAGAGTTTCGAAAAAACAAAACAAAAGACAAACGAAAGATAAAGAAAATCCCTGCAGGGAATATAGCTCAAACAAGTGAGCAACCTCAGATCTGGTTTTGAACCAAAGATCTGAGGAACGAACTCCTTCTCTCTCTCTCTCTCTTCTTCTTCTCTTCACACTCTGCTCGAGCTCTCTATCTCTCACTTTTTCTCTTCTGCTTCTTCTCTCTTTCTTTTCTTCTTCTTCTCTTTTCTCTGGATCGAACAGCTCTCTATTCTTTCTCTCTGCTTCTGCTCTTCTGCTTCTCTCCTTCTGCTTCGATCAGTCTTCATCTGTGGATGAAGGTTTCCTTTTATAAGCAGTCACAAAAGGAGCATCACTGGGCACGTGTCTTCCACATTTCCCGCCCAAGTGTTTTGGCCATGTGTCATCCTGTCAGCCCTTCCAGCCTCGGATCACGTGCCCCTTCATTAATCTTCACGAACAGAGCCTGTCAGACAGAGAGTTATCAGTTTAATGTCGACACATTGTATAGACTTCGTTCGATGCATCAAGCAATGTGTAGACTTGATAATGCGAAGATAATGTATAGACTTTGCAGTGTGTGCAGTGATGCACAAGATGAAGTATGCACAATGGCTGTATGGACTTGGCGATCTGAACAATGTACATACTTGCTGTGAAGAACAATGCCCAAATACAGTGCATGGACTTAGCGTGAATGCAATGCAGACACAAGAGTGTATAGACTTGATGAATGCGATGCAGACACACAGAGTGTGTAGACTTGATGACCAATGCATTCCAAGCAGACCCTGTACAGACTTGAATGATGAAGCACACGATGCAATGTGAAGACTTTGAAGAACATATGCTGTACAGACTTCGAATCAATAGTTGCACGATGTACAAACATACTCGATGTACATACTTCCTATATGCTCAAGACTATGCACAACGAATGTATATACTTGCTGTAAGGGATGTGCAGACTTGATAAATGAACCAATGTATAGACTTAGACAGTCTTGCTAACATGCATGAACAAAAGGCATTGTATATACTTGGCCAATGCAACGATGTACAGACTTGTACAGCTCCAGCTACAGTGCAATGTATGGATATGAAGAATGATGCATGTAACAGATGTATAGAATTTGCAATGTTCAACTGAGACAGAAGATGAGACGGACGGCTGTACAGACTTTCCACCAAGACGATGCATGAGACACTTAAACAGCCAAGACTGTATAGACTTCTAAATGCAGACGAACGATGTATAGACTTGCCAAGGGAAAGACTGTACAGACTTGAGCAAATCAAAGCAATTGAATGTATAGACTTCACGATGTGTAGACTTGCAAGTGCAACGTAGGTAAAATCACCAGTGTACAGACTTGCTAGTTGCAACGTAGGTAAAATATACCAATGTATAGACTTGCATGAGACGGTGAATGAGACGATGAAGTATGTACAGACTTTAACAGTGAGACATTGGACGCTGTACATACTTGAAGACAATGCATGCTTCAATGTGAAGACTTCGCCTAAGGATAAGACACTAATTGGGATGATCCAGTGTATATACTTATGTTGTGCTACAAGATGGCAGTGTACACACTTGGTGTCCACTCGAGACGCTCAGTGAGACGGTGAGCAATGTATAGACTTGCTGAAGTGAGAGCATGAACAGTCTGAAAATAGTGCAATGTATAGACTTTACATATGCACTGGCTGTACAGACTTGCCAATGTATAGACTTTAAGTCCAATGCAAAAGGCTGTACAGACTTCATGAACAATGCATGATTGCACTGGACGATGTATAGACTTAGCCTATGCAGACTAGTCCGATGTATAGACTTGTTCGATGAATGCATGAACAGTCCAATGTAAAGACTTTATGAACAATGCATGAATGTATAGACTTGTTCGATGAATGCATGAACAGGCTGGCTGTACAGACTTGCCAATGTTCAAGTCTAATGTATAGACTTGCCATGTCTGCCCCAAAAGCGAAGTATGAGCTTACGCAATTAAAGGATGTATAGACTTATGTTCTAAACGATGCACAAACACAACACAAGATAATGTATAGACATTGAGTGAGTAGACTTGTGTGTGTGCAGTGTGTAGACCTGTGTGTGTGCATTGTGTAGACTTGATGCACTGACTGTACACACTTCAGAAAGCGCGATGTATAGACATGCGAAACTAGGGGGGTCGACCCATCTAAGTGCACTGATGCAATGTATGCACAAAGCAGTATTGAACTGAAGCTAACTGAAAGAATGCAATGCATCTATACTTACTCACTGTTATGAATGCACCTGTGATACTCTCACTGTGTTGCTATCATCAAAACAACATAGCACATGCTTGCGCCTAAGAGGCACAACATTCTCCCCCTTTTTGATGATGGCAACAAAGTGACAGTGAGTCAAATATTCTCCCCCTTTGACATGATCAAAAAGAAAGAAACACATGAGTGCAACATGTAGAATATATGCTCAAACTCCCCCTGAAGTTTGGCTCCCCCTTTGAGAAGGAATATGGACCGATGAAACAAATGATCAAAGGTAGGGAAGGATCATGAAGAGAATAAGGGGTCATTACACATGAGTGCAACAGCTGATTATAAACGACTGTTAAAGTATAAGATTCAGCAATATACTGTCTTGAAAGAATTCAGGTTTAACAGTGATAAAAAAAATAGAGTAAAGCAGCTGACCACTGAAAAAGAGTTTTAGACTCCATTTATAACAATGAATCTAAGGCACATGTTTTTAATAGAGAAGTCAGAAATAATACCCTTTGTGATTAAACATGGAAGTTCAAGAAAGGCAATTTGAATATGTATTGAGAAAAATAATTTTCACTCAAAGACTTTTGATTTGAAAGGGTTACAACAGTTTGTTTTTCACTTTTTAATTTTCAGAAACTGAGCTAAGTGAATAGACCAGTGACATTTATGCTTTTGACATTAGGTGTACACCTTGATCAGAGGCAGGTACCCCCAGTTACTAGGCATAAACTACTAGATCTATTTCAGATCAAGACCTACAAGGAACAATTTTCACCTTTGACATTAAGGGCACACCTTGATCAGAGGCCAGTACCCCCAGTTACTTGGTGAAAAACTCCCCATATAGATTTGACCCTATGAATAGAGGTAATCTGAAGCACTTCATGACTTATGAATTCTCCTGCTTCATTGGAGGAGATCACAATTTCTCAGTGCAATTCAGCCATTGCTCTGTCACTATGTTCAGCTCTTTTCATTGATGATCTTATTTACTGCTGCCTTTATTTCTTTTAGAGTGATTGTTTAAAAAATCAATACACACTCTCATTTACCTTTTCTAGTCATTTCCAGTCTAACACTTTCAGGCATTAAAAAAAACCTTATACTATTTTAACCACGAGACAAAGATTAAGAGCTATAAAAGTTTTCTTTTATCTCAATTTCTGAAGTGCAGACAGTAAACTCTTCAATTTATAAAAGTTAAACCTTCAGTTCCTTTCAATTTGTACGTGTGATTCTTATAAGTGAACAATTGTAATAATCACAGCTCAATGTATAAACCGAAGCAATACTATTGTTCAGTGAAGGTTAGGGAAATGATGGCAATTGATAAACAGTGATAGCAATAGGCAATAAGGTCCAATGGCATCTGATGTTAAAGAATGTGAATGAATTGAATGGGGACAATGAGAAGTGAAAAGATTCAAAGAATTGAACAGAACTCTCAGCTCTTCCTGACACCAAGATGCAAATGATATGATATGCAATACACTGTTCTACAAGCAGACTATGCAACAAATCTGATAATGATGACCAAGCGACAACATACAAGCTCGCCCTGTCTATATGCATGAAATGTATTGAAATCACATCACATGATATCAAAATTTGCATTCGGATATGATTCATGCAAATTAGACAGAAGAGAATTATCATTAGCATTATTGTTCAATTCATATTTCAGAAGCTTCAGTTTAGCACCAACAAATCAACATGTATGCATATGCAATTTCAGACAATCATCTATATGCAAATCATGTATGAGGAGAGTTCAAAAAATCCAAACCTGACAATGATGATATGCAATTATTTCAAGTTTATGCACCCAAGTCATGAACATTTTTATCCTTTTCAGATTTTTCAACATATGATGATATGCATTACACGACATGCAGACTATAATAATAAGTAAATGATAGTCATGCAAATGATATATGCAAACATTAGACACATGCATTGACTATGAACATGGTTGTGTAGTGCATCTAGCATCTTATGTACACATGCAATAACTGGCAAGAGAATAGCTTGAATTTGAGCAGAATTAAAATCAATAGCTGAGTCTGGAATACAGACTGATCAGCTAGTCAAGAATAGAATATCAGACATCAAACAATCAAATCAACATGACTTTCTCAATTCAGTTCTGAAGGTAAATCACTTACCTGCTTTACCAGATTGATTTATTTTTACCCTTGGTGTTGCATCAGATTTTTGACAAGGCCTCCAATTTCTTTCAGCTCTTAGGATTTTGGCCCTGCCTCTTGTCATATGCCTGAAGTAGCTTTTTCTGTTTCATCAGTTTGTTCCCGGCTACCAGACATACCTGCAAACACACTTAGGGAGCAGGTTTTGGAACCTAAGATATTTTGCGCCCCAAGACAGAACCAGACACTTGAGAGTGAAAACATGACAACAGTTGTTTAGGGATCCACATTTGTGTAAAGGTGGAAGGTTTGGTGGATTCTACAGCTTGAGAGTTCTTTTTGTTATTTTTCTTTTTCTCAGCACCAACAGGTTTAGTTTTCTTTTTCTGGTGCTTTGATGGTTGTTGTGTAGTCCTGGCATTCATTTTATTAAAAATATTTTTGTTTTTCTGCCAGTGCCTTGGCCAATGAATGTACTGGAAGTTGTGGCCCAAATTGGTCCTAGGCTGACCAAAAAACCCTTGGTGACTAGGACTCCATGTCCTAAAATGACTATCCCATCTCCTAGCTGGCTGAGGTCTATAGGGCTGATACCAAGTGGGGAAATTCTGATACCTAGACCTCATGTATCCAGGGTTCCACCCAAACATATTAAGTGGTTGAGGATGAATGTTATGATAGACTTGGGCTCTAGGAAAATAGGAATGAGCAAATGGGTTCCTAGCTGCACTTGGTCTCCCTGCCACCTTTGACCCTCTAGGTTTCTGAACTGACTTATATTGGGTCTTTTTCTGAGCAGTTGATGGTGATGGAGACTTAGCAACCTTGGGCTGGGGTTTTGATGTGCTAGCTGGCTGACCCCTAGCCTTGGACTTATCCTTGGAAGAAGAGCATGCAGCTCTAGGCTCTACAACTTTCTGCTTTCCCTTGTCCTTAGCACTGGACACTTTTGATTTAACATTATTGAAGGCAATTTTTTCATTGACCATTTTTATGAGTGGTCCTCTATTCTTTTCTCCCACACATGAAATAGTTTTCAATTCAAAGCTCTTTTTAGCTGAGGGATTAAAGTTGAGACCCTCCTTTCTGAAATTAACTCTTGACCCTAGCAAGGCATTTAGATTTTCTATTCCTTGGGTCATGCTTTCAATGATTTTCATTCTGTCAGAATTTTCATTTTCTAGTTTTTCAATAGTTCTCTTCAATTCAACATTCACTGACAAGATAGCTTCATATTTTTCATTTGAAATCTTTATTTCTTTTTCAGACTTCTGAATTTTCAATTTTAATTCATCAACAACATTTTTTAGCAATTCTTTTTCTTTCCTACAATCAATCACAACATGCTTTAATTCATCAAAATCAGAACATGTATTTTTCAATTTGTCATTCTCTGATTGTAAGCATGCAACCTTATCAGAAAGAGTTTTATCATTAACCAGATAGTTCATTTTCTTCTTCAAGAGTCTGTTTTCCTTTCTAATATCATTAGATTTATCTAACAGATCTCCATAAGCATCTGCCCAATCAGAAATAGTGTAATGTTCGAAAAGGGATGATACCTGATCAGACTCTTCTTCTTCATCTCCATTTCTGGCCATCAAGCAGATGTCCTTTTCTGATTTTCCACTATCTGAGGAAGTGCTCAGCGTGCCTTCTTCCTCATCACTCCATGTACTGACCATGGCCTTTCCCTTTGGCGCTTTCTTCCATGGTCTTCCTTTCATTTTCTGTAACTCTGGACAATCAGCCTTCATATGACCTGTCTTCCTGCAATGATAACAATCATTAACATCAGATTTTTCAGCAGGGTTAAATTTATACCTATTTTGCTTCCTACTGTGGTATTTTCTGTAGAGATTCTTCCCTTCTCTTTTAAGAAATCTACCGAACTCTTTTGTGATCATAGCTATTTCATCCTTTTCAAGATCTGATCCAGATGAACTCCGATCACTGGATGATCCAATGCTGCTAGACTATTTTGAGCAGCTATGCTTGGCCTTCAGAGCAATAGGCTTCCTGTTTTCGAGCTCTTCAGCTTGTAGTAAATTCATCTCGTACACCATCAATGAACCTATCAGCTCATTGGGTTTCATCTTTTGTAGATCTTTTGACTTCTCAACCACAGTTGCTTTGGTATGCCATATAGGAGTCAATGATCGAAGGATCTTCCTTACAACTTCATGATCAGTATAACTCTTTCCCAGATTTCTTAGACCATTTGTGATGATGGTCAGACGAGCATACATTTCGGTCACTGTCTCACCAGGCTTCATCCGAAATGCTTCATACTTTGACACTAGCATATTTTCCCTCGTCTCTCTCACTTCAGATGTTCCCTCATAGATAACTTCGAGGGTATCCCACATCTCCTTCGCTGTCTTGCAAGATGACACTATGTCAAATTCAGTGGGATGGAGTGCACAGTGAATGGCGTTGATAGCGCTCCAATTCAGAGTAGATTTCCGGACTTCTTCTCTGGTCCATAATTCCTCATTCTCATGTAGCTCATAAGGACCTCTGCTCACAATTTTCCATACCTCGTAATCTTTGACTCTGAGGAAGACCTGCATCCGGTTCTTCCAATATGGAAAGTTGGAACCATCGAAGAAAGGTGGCTTCGTAGTGGACTGACCCTCTGCTGTTAGCCCTCTAGCATCCATGGCCGATCCTCTTTAGGATGTTAGTCCTACACAAAGAGTTAGGCTCTGATACCAATTGTTGGGACGCTAAAGGGTGATCTAGAGGGGGGTGAATAGATCAAACACCCTATAAAAATTACTGCAGTAGAATCAAATGCGGAATGAAAACTTCTACTGAACAGATAGTGGGCACAAAGTGAAAACCACCCAGAACAGATGAAGAACCGTCGTAAGCATACATCTACTGCGTGAAGATAGGAATATAGAAGCAAGTCAAACCACCAAACAATCACACAGTAGACAAAGGTTTTTAGGTGGTTCGGTCCTCCAGACCTACATCCACCCTACACTCAACCCGAGTGTGGCTTAATGCTGACTCACAGCTTGAACTGCTGGGCCTCACAGCTTGCCTACAGTTTGCTGAGCCTCACAGCTTGCTGTCCGAGGAATCCTCCTCGCCTGCTGAGCCTCACAGCTTGCTGTCCAGAGGAATCCTCCTCTGTAAAACCCACTGGGCAATACAGCTTAGCCGTCCAGTGGAATCCACCACTGCAAGTGCTGCCACACAGCTTGAACACAAGAGTTTCAAAAAAACAAAACAAAAGACAAACGAAAGATAAAGAAAAATCCCTGCAGGGAATATAGCTCAAACAAGTGAGCAACCTCAGATCTGGTTTTGAACCAAAGATCTGAGGAACGAACTCCTTCTCTCTCTCTCTCTCTTCTTCTTCTCTTCACACTCTGCTCGAGCTCTCTATCTCTCACTTTTTCTCTTCTGCTTCTTCTCTCTTTCTTTTCTTCTTCTTCTCTTTTCTCTGGATCGAACAGCTTTCTATTCTTTCTCTCTGCTTCTACTCTTCTGCTTCTCTCCTTCTGCTTCGATCAGTCTTCATCTGTGGACGAAGGTTTCCTTTTATAAGCAGTCACAGCAGGAGCAGCACTGGGCGCGTGTCTTCCACATTTCCCGCCCAAGTGTTTTGGCCACGTGTCATCTTGTCAGCCCTTCCAGCCTCGGATCACGTGCCCCTTCATTAAGCTTCACGAACAGAACCTGTCAGACAGAGAGTTATCAGTTTAATGTCGACACATTGTATAGACTTCGTTCGATGCATCAAGCAATGTGTAGACTTGATAATGCGAAGACAATGTATAGACTTTGCAGTGTGTGCAGTGATGCACAAGATGAAGTATGCACAATGGCTGTATGGACTTGGCGATCTGAACAATGTACATACTTGCTGTGAAGAACAATGCCCAAATGCAGTGCATGGACTTAGCGTGAATGCAATGCAGACACAAGAGTGTATAGACTTGATGAATGCGATGCAGACACACAGAGTGTGTAGACTTGATGACCAATGCATTCCAAGCAGACCCTGTACAGACTTGAATGATGAAGCACACGATGCAATGTGAAGACTTTGAAGAAGATATGCTGTATAGACTTCGAATCAATAGTTGCACGATGTACAGACATACTCGATGTACATACTTCCTATATGCTCAAGACTATGCACAACGAATGTATATACTTGCTGTAAGGGATGTGCAGACTTGATAAATGAACCGATGTATAGACTTAGACAGTCTTGCTAACGTGCATGAACAAAAGGCATTGTATATACTTGGCCAATGTAACGATGTACAGACTTGCACAGCTCCAGCTACAGTGCAATGTATGGATATGAAGAATGATGCATGTAACGGATGTATAGACTTTGCAATGTTCAACTGAGACGGAAGATGAGACGGACGGCTGTACAAACTTTCCACCAAGACGATGCATGAGACGCTTAAACAGCCAAGACTATATAGACTTCAAAATGCAGACGAATGATGTATAGACTTGCCAAAGGAAAGACTATACAGACTTGAGCAAATCAAAGCAATTGAATGTATAGACTTCACGATGTGTAGACTTGCAAGTGCAACGTAGGTAAAATCACCAGTGTACAGACTTGCTAGTTGCAACGTAGGTAAAATATACCAATGTATAGACTTGCATGAGACGGTGAATGAGACGATGAAGTATGTACAGACTTTAACAGTGAGACATTGGACGTTGTACATACTTGAAGACAATGCATGCTTCAATGTGAAGACTTCGCCTAAGGATAAGACACTAATTGGGACGATCCAGTGTATATACTTATGATGTGCTGCAAGATGGCAGTGTACACACTTGGTGTCCACTTGAGACGCTCAGTGAGACGGTGAGCAATGTACAGACTTGCTGAAGTGAGAGCATGAACAGTCTGAAAACAGTGCAATGTATAGACTTTACATATGCATTGGCTGTACAGACTTGCCAATGTATAGACTTTAAGTCCAATGCAAAAGGCTATACAGACTTCATGAACAATGCATGATTGTACTGGACGATGTATAGACTTAGCCTATGCAGACCAGTCCGATGTATAGACTTGTTCGATGAATGCATGAACAGTCCAATGTACAGACTTTATGAACAATGCATGAATGTATAGACTTGTTCAATGAATGCATGAATAGGCCGGCTGTACAGACTTGCCAATGTTCAAGTTCAATGTATAGACTTGCCATGTCTGCCCCAAAAGCGATGTATGAGCTTACGCAGTTAAAGGATGTATAGACTTATGTTCTAAACGATGCACAAACACAACACAAGATAATGTATAGACATTGAGTGAGTAGACTTGTGTGTGTGCAGTGTGTAGACCTGTGTGTGTGCATTGTGTAGACTTGATGCACTGACTGTACACACTTCAGAAAGCGCGATGTATAGACATGCGAAACTGGGGGGGGTCGACCCATCTAAGTGCACTGATGCAATGTATGCACAAAGCAGTATTGAACTGAAGCTAACTGACAGAATGCAATGCATCTATACTGACTCACTGTTATGAATGCACCTGCGATACTCTCACTGTGTTGCTATCATCAAAACAACATAGCACATGCTTACGCCTAAGAGGCACAACATGAACTTCCTTGTTACTTTTTATTACATTTGCTTAAATCGGATAAAGTTTTATAAAAATTTATAATCACCCAATTCACCCCCCCCCCCTCTTGGGAGTCATTGATCGTGGGACTTCCATTGGTATCAGAGCTAAGGCTCTACATTTTTCAGATATAACGATCTAGAGTCAGATCCAGGTCAATGGCCAACAAGGGGATGATGCATGTGGGTCACTCCATCCACCATCCTCCATACTTCGACGGCTCGAATTACTCCTATTGGAAAAGTAGAATGCATGTTTTTCTGATAGCCCAAGAGTACAAGATCTGGAGGGCGGTGGACAAGGGCCCATATGAGCTTTCCAAAGATGAAGATGAATTGACCCCTGAGGATATTAAAAAATCCACAGTAAATTTTAGTGCTATAAACATTATGTAATGTGCTATTCATCCTAACGAGTTTTCTCGTGTATCCATGTGTAATTCAGCAAAGGAAATGTGGGACAAGCTGTGGCTTATCTATGAAGGAACCTCCGAGGTCAAGGTGACCAAAGCCAACCTACTCGTCAGAGATTAGGAGCTATTCAAAATGAAACCCGAAGAAACCATCTTTGAGATGTTCGCAAGACTGACTGAGATCACTAATGGTCTCAAGAGTCTTGAAAAGGAATACACCAACTCCGAGCTCATGAAGAAGGTGTTAAGATCTCTTCCACCCTCCTGGTACACAAAAGCCACAGTCATTGAGGATTCGAAGAATCTGTCCATACTCTCCTTGGATGAGCTCATAGGGTCACTCATGACCTATGAGATAAACATCAAAAGAACTGCGGAGGAGGAATCTAAGAAGAAGAAAATCGTGGCCTTGAAAGCCAACCAGTCTGATGATGACTCCCAAGAAGAGGAGTCCAGCGAAGGGAGTAATGAAGAAGACTTGGCTATACTGACCCGCCAAGTGAAGAACTTTTTAAGAAGAAAGAAGAATTTCTATGAAAATTTTAGAAAGGGGCAAAGGAAGCCTGTTCAAACCAAGGGCGAGCCGAGCAAGCCTAACAATGTTATTTGCTATGTGTGCAAGAAGCCCGGGCACATGAGAGGAGAGTGCCCAGATTTGAAAAGGAAGTGTAAGAAAGAAAAATTCAAAAAGTCAAAAGCCATGGTTGCCACATAGAGCGACGAAGAGGACAAATAATCCGAAGAGGAATTGCAAGAGCTCGTGGAAAGTTTGTGCCTCATGGCACATGAAGATGATTCAACTGAGGTAAATTCTGACCTTGATTCTATTTCAAATGAGAAATGGGAATCAGAATATGAAAAACTGTATACAAAGTACAGGAAGATCAGATCTGGGAATAAAATCCTCAAAAAGAAAATTGAAGATTTAACGCATGAGAATACCTCTGTTAAATTTGAAAAGCTAGAACAAGAATGGTTTGAACTAACAGAAGAAAAAGAAAACTTGACTCAAACAATTTCAGATATTGAAAGAGCCAAAGGGGAATTATCATGTAAGATATTTGAAATGGACAAAATTTCTGAAAACTTAAAAAGTGAAAAAGAAGTTTTGACATCCACTGTTTCGGAACTTGAAAATAAAAAATGAAAGTTTAAATAAGGAAGTGGCTGACTTGCAGTCCACTTTAGCTAGGTTTGTTAAAGGCAAACACAACCTAGACAACATGTTGGGAGTTAATGTTAACTTCCAGAAAGAAGGGTTAGGGTACATTCCCCAAAATAGAAAATCATTTGAGCATAAGATCACAACTTCCTTTGTTCATGAAAAGGACAATAACTGTCCTTCATGCTCATACATAAAGCTGAAACATGTACAACCTAAATCATGCAAATTCCAAAGAAGGTTTTCAAATGTTAACTATTTTCATTGTGGTAGATTTAGTCATGTTATTGCTAATTGTTGGTTCAAACAAAACACTCAAAAAAATCATGCTGCTTGGACCAGAAAAAGATATGTGCAGAATTGGACTAACTCCTATGGACCCAAATTAGTTTGGGTACCAAAAATAATTGGATGAGAATGTTGTTTCTTGTAGATATGCCTTAAAGCCAGGGGGAGTAAATGGTACCTGAATAGCGGTTGCTCAAGGCATTTGACAGGGGACAAGAAGGTGTTCTCTACTCTGTAAGATAAGGATGGAGGCATAGTTGCCTTTGGAGGAAAGGACAAAGGTAAAATAGTTGGAATTGGCAACATAGGTAAGAATTCTGAAACCCTGATTGAAAATGTACTTTTGGTAAAGGGTTTGAATCATAATCTTTTGAGCATAAGCCAATTGTGTGACAAAGGTTTTAAGATTGTCCTTGATGAATCACATTGCCTCGTCATGAATAAAAGCACTTATGAAATCAGGTTTATTGGCAAGAGAAATAACAATGTATATACTATTGATCTTGATGATATTTCCTGTGATGATGTGTGCTTGGTAGCAAACAACCATGATAATGCATGGCTATGGCACCGAAGACTAGGTCATGCTAGTTTTGGAGTAATCTCCAAATTGTCTAGACATGGCTTGGTGAATGGACTGTCAAAGTTAAAATTTGAAAGTGATAAAATATGTGAGGCTTGCACAAAAGGCAAGCAAACACGCATCTCTTTCAAAAACAAGAATATTGTTTCTACCTCTCGGCCCTTAGAGTTGCTGCATCTCGATCTCTTTGGTCTGGCTAGGACATCTAGCCTAGGAGAAAAATCTTATGGATTTGTGATTGTCAATGATTACTCCAGATTCACATGGGTATTATTTCTAGCAAATAAAAATAATGCCCTAATAGAGTTTCAAGTATTTTGCAGAAAAGTCTAGAATGATAGAGGTTACCTCATCACCACAATTCAAAGTGATCATGATGGTGAGTTTGAAAACCATGGCTTCAGTAGTTTTTACAAAGAGCGTGGATACACACATAACTTCTCATCACCAAGGACTCCTCAACAAAATGGAGAAGTGGAGAGGAAAAATAGGACCTTGATTGACATGGCATGGACCATGTTAAGTGAAAACTCCTTACTAAAATATTTCTGGGCTGAGACGGTAAGTACGGCATGCTACATCATCAATAGGGCAATGGTAAGGTCCATTTTGAAGAAAACACCATATGAGCTCTATAAGGGTAAGAAACCAAACATTTCCTATCTCAAACCTTTTGGATGCCCTTGCTATATTCTGAACAATAGTAAGTCAAACCTAGGTAAGTTTGATGAAAAGAGTGATAAAGGAATCTTCCTAGGTTATGCATTGAATTCTAGAGCTTACAGATTGTTTAATAAAAGGACTTTAGTTGTTGAAGAAAGTCCTCATGTTATTTTTGATGAATCTGAATCAAAACTAATGAATCAACCCATTCCAATCTTGGATGCAGATGAATCTCCTAGAAATCCAACTTATGCTGGATCATCTAAAGCTAAGGATGAACCAACGGAAGGAACTTCAAGCAAGGATGAAAAGGATGAAGATCCGTCAATTGAAACACTTCAAGAAGAGCTAGTGCAACATCCCGACTTTCCCAGTTCCTCCACGTTCTTGAAAGATCACCCCGCTGAAAATATTATCGGTAATCCTGAAGATAGGGTAAGAACTAGATCGTTACTAAGGCAAGTGGAAGAAGAGGATTTGATGTCCTTAATCTCACAAGAGGGGCCTAATTAAGGATGTACTGGAAGCTCTACAAAATGAATCTTAGATCCATGTTATGCATGAAGAGCGGCACCAGTTCGAAAGAAATTGGGTGTGGACTCTTGTGTCGCATCCTAAGAATCAACCCGTAATAGGAACCCGTTGAGTTTTCCGAAATAAGTTGAATGACACAGGAGTGGTTGTTAGGAACAAGGCCCAGCTTGTAGACTCTTACCCCGCATCAAAAAGCCCAGCTGAGCATACAAAAGAATTAAAGTCTTCCATCGGCGCCAAAGCAGGGAAAGCCCCTCCGATCTTGTCAGAAGGCCGCAAGATGCAATTAAAATCTCCCCCTAGAATCCAGGGAACAGTCGTAGAAGGTGCAGACAAGAGCAGCTCATTGAACAAATCCTGTCTAATACGAGGGTCACATGCAGCATACACGAAGGTATAAAATGCAGTAAAAGGATTGCCCACCTTCTGCCCAAGGGTAATGAACTGCGAAGAAGAAGCAAGAAGCTCCAAATTTAGACTGGCGTGCCAGAAAACCAATATCTTAGAATCATCGTTATCATTACCAACGTATCTATCCATGCTAAGAAAGGCATTCAACTTTGGAGCTTTGCTAAAAGCAATCATAGGTTCACTAATAGCAACAATATCAGGCTTGTAGTTTTTAACAAGATGCTTTAGGCTTCTACGGGAAGCCATATTCCCCACTCCTCTAATATTCCAAATGAGGATGCTATTCATTGGGAGGGCTTTCTATTATGATCCTCCGCCGATCGGGCTTGAGATCTTGTGAGAATCCTGCCTTCGTCTGTACCGTGCGGGGGAACAGGCTGTTTAACCGCCTGGTTGCACTGTTGCATGCGAGTATTACCGTTAGCAGCCTCAACAGCAACTTGCTGACCAACAACCTTCAACCGTTGAGCCTGCTCACCTAATAATTTTTCATAATCAGTAGCAATCGGGATACCCCTCTCACCACAAGGTTTTGAACTATTAGCATCAATATTGTCACACAGACTATTCCCAGTCCCATGGCGCTCTGGAACGCTAGACTGCAAATGCTCGGCTAACAAAACCTCAGTATGGGACCCAGCCCCAGTCTCCGCTGGGAGTGTTTGCTGTGAAATAGGTCCACAATCCCCTTTCCCCTCACACCTAATATCAGATGGTCGTACAACTTCATTAACAATACCCTCGTCATGCATGGATTGACGGCCAATATCTCTAACACCATTGGCCTCCGTGCGCTAGGAAGTCTGACCTTCAGAGGCGTCCAAGGATGTGGTAATGATGTGACCAACACCGCTAGCCCCTCGGTGCTCTAACACCTAAACTTCCGTCTCCTTGGCAACAACTATTGTATTATCAGCCAACCTCTGAAAGGTGTTACTAGTCGGAACAACATCCGATTCCTCGGACGTACAAGGGGTATTAATCTTGCTCTTACCCCGCCACTGAACCACCTGCCAGTTTTGTTTAGGTATCGGAACCTCTGTAACCACCACAGTACCAGTGGAGACTAAAGTTTGCCGACGATCCTCCTTATTTTTCTTCTTCAATTGGGCAATATTATGCCCAATTCTCCAGCAAAAAGAGAAAATGTCAGGAACCCTATGGAAGTTCACCTGCTGCCAGAAACCCGCATCACCATAACCAATCCAAATACGATCACTGAGGGGCTGAGCAACATCCACATCAACACAGACAAGCGCTTCAGCAGTTTGAGTTCAAGCAAGAGTAGAGTCATGAATTTTCAGAACCGGACCAAAGTTGCCAGCAATAGACTTGAGATAACCTCCATTATAGAGGTTAACCGGCAGGTTCGGAAAACCCACCCAGATTGGCATGGAAGAAGGATCAGAATTGAAATCAAAGTTGCTAGTCCAACGGAAGAAATGGAAAAGGAATAATCCTTTGATATATAAACTTTTACATACAAGAACCTTTAAGAAATCCTCCTCATCCTCAAAGCGTAACAGAACATGCCTATGATTTAAAATGCTGACAATAAGATTCCCTGCAAGAGCTAGCCGCTGAGACAAGCAGCTTTTAACCTCCAGGATGGACGGACGGCCATAGGAACACTTCGCTACGATAGCAAACTTGAGGGGCTCTTCAGATCTACATACCTTCTCCATGGAGAAAAAAGCAGCGGGAAGCCCGTCATCTGTATACGCTGGCTGCTTCGGAAGAAGTTCTACGTGATTAGGCCGCAATGAAGCAGCGAGCGCCTGAGCAAAGGAAAGAGGCCGAGCACCAACAGAAACAGAAGCATCCGCTCCATCCCTGACGTCGTAGTAGGCTGGCCGGCAACCCCAGCGGGAGCCTGCCAAGGAAGAGACCACGAGAGCACCGAGACTTGCCTAGGGAAACTTCCTCGCCAACAGGCGCTGGCCAAGGAAGAGACAACTGCATAACAATATTTCACTTGATTTCAAGAATCTCATTTGTTGGCTGTAAAACAGATTTTTCGATACGTAATTGGCATAGTAGACTTTGGCTCGTGGTTTCCCATCGATAGTTCATTTGATTTGATTACATATACCGATGCCGATTATGTTGGATGTATTGTTAATCGTAAAAGTACTAGTGGGTACTGTCAGTTTTTTGGCAGGCGCCTAATTTTATGGGCTTCCAAGAAATAACATTCAGTAGCTCTCTCAACGGCCGAGGCTGAATATGTAGCCCCCGGAAGTTGTGGGGCCCAAGTACTTTGGATCAAAAATCAATTAGGTTACAGATTCGGTCAAGAGGGAGAAACTTATAATATCGTAGCTGCTCATGGTTATTTTGGCCGATTGATCTTCCAATATGCTAGTTTCAACAACTCTTGTCTTGATTTGAATGTTGAAATGAATAGTGTTCCAATTTTGTGTGACAATACCAGTGCAATAAACTTGTCAAAAAACCATGTTCAACATTCTAGGACAAAGTATATTGACATTCGGCATCATTTTCTGAGAGATCATGTAGGAAAAGGGGTCTTTGAATTGAAATTTATTGACACACACAATCAGTTGGCTGACAACTTTACAAAACCCCTAAACCAAGAACAGTTCAATAAAATCAGAAGAGAACTTGGCATGTGCAAGGGTGACAGCATGCATACCTAGGTCTGCACTAGGTTGAGTGCTGAATATATATAAAAGTCAGAGGCATGAAGGGTAGATTGTGTGAAAAACATGCATATCCTGTGTGATTTTATTTTTGTCGTGTATGATATCACCTTGTGTGCTTGACTGTACTTATGTATATATATATATACCCCAACCTTGAGAATTTTATAAAGCCAAATATTCCTTTCTAAATAAATGTGGATCTTAAGATCTGAGGATCAAAGGCATTTACTGAGGGGGAGTTTCAGAAAAGCTCCTAAAGCAGTCGTCTCAGAAACATCACCCATTCCTTCTCTTCTCTACACAAGAAGGGGGGCAAGTGAAATTTGTAAACAAAAAAAAGGGGAGTTACACAACAAAAAAAGGGGGGGGGGGGGTTGAAGGAGTTGATAAACAAAAAAAGGGGGGGTTGAAGGAGTTGATCAATAAAAAAAATGATGAAATTAGGGCTAGGTCGACCATTTCGGTCGACTGCCGTCCTGAATTCGGTCGACCTTACTCGGCAAACTGGGCCGGCCGAACCGCGTCCGAACTCCTTAAAGGGGTTCTCACCCCACTTCTCTCACTCTCTCATACCCATTCACTCTCCCACCCCTTCTCCAGCCTTAAAACACCCCAAAACCCCTCTCTCAAGCCCTAAAACCTCCTCCTTCTTCCATCCGCCCAAGATCCGGCCTGTTCGTCATCGTCTCGAGACGACATCTCCGCGGCGGATTGTGCGACCTTGCAGCCATTTCCTGAGCTCCCGCTTGTGGAGACGGTTCTTCCACCATCTCTTGGTGTGTCATCTGGTCTCCATCCACTCCTGAAGAAAGAGGTTCGCGAGTCAAGGGTTTCCACATCGGTTTTTAAGTCTAGGATAGCGCCTAGAAGAAGCTCTCGGCGTTCTACCCAAGGGGAATCCAGTGCCCGGAGAGGTTAGGCCCCAGCTCCTCCACCTTAGTGGGCTCTTGCACCTCCAAGTGCACCGTGGCTTCCCCCACGGCCAATCATCGACCCCCGTCTAGTTGATTTCAACAAGGTGAATGAAGCCCTTCCAGATTTATGTGCAGTTTTTGAAATATAAGATGGTTGGGTTGATTTTGTCACACAGTATCCTAGATACTACCCCAGCCTTGTCCAACAATTTTATGGAAATCTGATTGAGAGGAATGAATGTCTGTTTACAGTAGTTAAAGGTGTTGAGATTACAGTTACTCCGACCTTATTTGAAAGAGCCCTAGGAGTTTCAGCTAGGGGCGCCGATATGCTCTATGGTCATGGAGCTGTTGAGGACACTTTTCTCGCCATGACCGGCTGTGAGTATGTGCATGGTGTCAACGACTTGTTCATGTTAAATGCCAACTACTTTCCTCCATTGCAGCGAATCTTGCATCTTATGTTTACTACCCTCATCTATCCCAAGGGTGGAAGCCGCAATGAAGTGACTAAAGTACGCAAGTTCTTGTTCTATTATGTTATGAATGGGATATTAGTCAATATGGGACAACTTATGACAGACTTGATTGGGTCATGCCGTACCCAAATGAGGAGATCATTGCCATATGCATCATAGTTGACTGGCGTATTCATTTATGCTGGGATTAGTCTGGCCGATGAGATGTTTATTAAAGTGAGACAGGATGATATCTATAATAAACACAAGATCTTCAAAAATTTTGGCTACTATTCGGGTCCGGATGGTGAGTTATGCAGAAATGTGCCGGTCTATAGAGAAGAATCAGAATCTGAGGACGAGGAACAGGAGCAACAGCAACAACATGAGGCTCAAGCACCACCCCCGCCTCCAGTTCAGGGCGATGAGCAACCACCTCCTCCTCATCTTGCAGATCTGGAACTGCTACCTCCATCATAATTCTATCACGGGGAGTCCTCTTCTCAGGGTGCTGGACAACCCTCTTGGTCAGACTTTGAGGGCGTTGATAGGCGGCTCACTAGCATAGAAACTAAGGTGGATACCTTTGGGGTGCAACTGTCTACCTTTGGGAGTAACATTGATACATCTTTTACCTCTATTGGTAACCTACTTGAATCAATGCACGGCCAGATGACTACCTTGTCCCACTCCTTGGCTACCATCACTCAGAACATGGCCACTCTCACTACTAGCCATGAAGACACTCACGAAGCCTTCCACACTACCTCCCGTTCTCTTGTCGGCATCCAGCACCACAAGATATCCATTATTCACCATCTCGCTGGTGCTGGCCATGGCCCTCAACCAGGCCAAGTTCTACCGCCTCCTGCAGACGACAACTAAGGAGCTTCTGTTTCATCTCTTTGGTGCTTATTTTTGGGTCCTGCAGTTCATTTTTGGTCAACTTTTCTTGTAACCCATCTCTTCTTTGATGATGACAAAGGGGGAGAAGTAGCTAGGTATAGGGCTTATATATATCTTCTGCATGCTTGTCACATGTTTGTCTGAGTGTTTGCCACTTGGCATTGTCATTTGCATTAGTTGAGTCTTTTCGCATTTGTCCTGTAATGTGTCAAGTGTCTTTGCACCATGTAATGAACATGAAATGAAATGGAATGCACTTGGTCTTGGACATACATGTTGGTACTTGCATTTCATTTCTTCTCAAATTTCCATTTGGCAAATATGATTAAATGATCCGTGTTGGCTTGAATGGTTTGAATGATGTATCTTGAAGGGATTGAAGTTGCCTTACGGATTATTGGATTGTTAACCATCTATGGGTTCTATGTATATCAAATGGTGTTGGATAAAAGACAGGCCATCCTGTCTGAAATCCCTCACTATGCGTGAGTGTAAACTCCGCCACATACCAGAACCATGTGGGAGCGTGCAAGTATGGAATGCGTCGATTTCAAGATTTCAAATTTGTTTTAAGGCACGCTAATGCATTTTATGTTCTAGAGTTTTGTTATCATCAAAAGGGGGGAGATTGTTGAGTCTCCCCAGGTGATTTTAATGATAACAAAACCTTGGACGTGTTCTACCTCTCACGTTATGCATACTAGCTTAAGGGTGAACACTAGAATGCAATTAAGGCTAAACATCATCATATCAAATGCTCAAAATGCTCAAATCTTCAAAATGTATAGATAGAGTTGAAATGGACTTCACATGGATGCAAACATATGTTCAATCCAAAGGTTGATTATATAGATATGTTTTCTTGGGCTAACAAATCTGTTTTGCTGGTTTTCCATATTTCGGTCGACCAATCAAGCTTGGTCGGTCCACCAATTCTCCTAGGTTTCAAAACTCTATAAATGTTACAGAGTTCGGTCGACCGATGAGGGATTTCGGTCGATCGATTCTCCTAGCATTGAAAAGTTACAGAATTAGAAATTTCGGTCGACCGAACCCCTCAAGGCAGCAATTGTTGACTTTTGAATTTCTCAATGTGGGAAGCTCTTCCCTTTGGATTTTTTAATCCCAAAGCCACCAGACATGCCATGAATTATGGATCTATGTTTTGGCATGTCCCTTGACCACCCAAGTTGTATAAAAACATCTCTTTAGGCCAAGAAACCCTAATCACTCAAGGGAGATCAAAGGGGGCTACGAAGAGAGAAAGAGGGCTGCTGCAACACCTCCGTGAACAGTACTTCATCCAGGGATTCTTCATCCACCTCCAAGCTTTTCAAGATCAATTTGAAGCCAATCAACCTCAAATCAATTGGAGAAGCAAGCTTCATTCAAAATCTGTATCATCTACTCAGGGGGAGCCTAAATCAGAAGTTTTTCATTTGTGTTTCGTCTTCCTACTTTCCTGAGCTTCAAGTGTGTGCTATTTGTAATCTCTAAACATTCGTGTGTTTGTAGATCTACCCAGATCCGTGTATGTGTGTGTCTTGTTTCCTTCATATTCATGTGTGCTTCAGTGCGTTTGCACTTTTATGGGAGTTCCTATCTCCTTACGAGTGTGTGTGTGTGTTTTGATCTTTTAACCATTTAAAAAATAGTGTGTGAATCCTCACAGTTTGTGAGGGGTGGACGTAGGTTGCTGTCGTTGCATCCGAACCACCTAAAAATCTCTATGTCTTGTGTGTTTTGATCCTTCTCTTCTACCCCCAGTCTGTGCCAGCAATACATGCATATTACTTCTTTTGATTCTGTCGTTCAGATCGAGCATATTTTATCACTTTCATACTAAATCATCGGTATATCGAAAGGTGGGTTCGGATTGACAAGGCAATCCTTGTCAGAAAGATAACACCTTGCGTGAGAAGAATCTTTGGATTTACATCTCCGCCTTAGTACTAGAGATCCGCTGTGTGTGATAGAGTTTGTTAGATCAAATAGGTTCTATAATAGATCTAGACTTCCTTGTTGCTTTTCATTACATTTGCTTAAATCGGTTAAGGTTTTATAAAAATTTGTAATCACCCAATTCACCCCCCCCCCTCTTGGGTGTCATTGATCATGGGACTTCATAAGGTGGGAAGGATGAAGGCATGGAAAGCTTTTATAGCTTCGGGCAGCTCTAAGCGAATAACCACCACGATTTTTTGCCGCCTGACGCCTCCTAAGGAGGCGCATTCGAACCGGCGCCAAAAGTTATGATCAATACACTCGAGCCCCCACGCATTAGTAAAACTGTATTTATGGGCCCGAGAACCGAGAGTGGGACAGCTCAGGAGGGCCCAATTCCCACCCTTGCCAAAAACTGTCTCTACTCTCCGAGCCCATCCCAGGCTCGGGAGTAGGGGGGAAAGTGGAGAGGGGGAGATTCAGGGCCCACTATACATGCGGCCCAAATAGCCCATCGAGCCATGCCGGGCCCAACAGGTGATAGCCCCTACAGGGCCGACTTACTCTGAGGCCTCAGTTGCCCAAGGCTTGCGTCGGCCCCCCTTGCACTCAGGGATAGCCTACAGAGCATACCGAGTGATCCCAAGGTCGGACTAGTACCCCCAGCGAGTGAAGAGGAGTGCCCCCACTTACCTTTATGGATTATCTCAGCATTTGGACTCCTTAACATGTTAGGGCTAAGTCCTCACTGCTAGCACCTATCCAAGCGGAGATTACGCTAATATCTGGGAATGAAGACCCAATGGATAAGGAGAAGGTGAGAGTCCTGGATCGAGAAGAATCTCACACCGAGATGCAGCATCTTCCAGGATCCATCCCTCTTCTACCTTGGCGAGGAAGCCCACTACTATATAAACCCAAGGAATCCCTCCAGAAAGGTAAGCCCACTCTCAACCACTTCAACTAGTGGAGAGTAATCTCGTGCCCCTCTTCTCTCCCGCCCCCCTTTGCACCTAGCTTCTACTACTCGCTGACTTAAGCATTAGAGGGTTTTCCCTGTTGTGTCCCTGTGATTTCGATGCTGTCTAACACCATGAGTCATTATCCTTTTAATGATACTTTGATATCCTCCAAATTGCTCAAGCAAATGACTCAAATGAATAGAAAGAAACCAAGTGCACCGAAAACAAGGCAACTGGATGCACATAAATCAAGGCAGGTGATCATATTAATAGATGCACAGAAATCAAGGCACTGGCCACACAGAATTCAAGGAAAATGCAAAAAGAGGAAAAGTGTCAAAAGGTCGGTGTAGCTTAAGAAGCTCAAGCAGACAAGTCGGTGCAGCGGCTATTGTTCACACATGCAGGTCGATGCACATTAATGCTTTATTCATATATGTCGATGCACATTCCTGTCTAAGTCATAGTAGGTATGTGCACATTTGTAATATAGCACAGAGAAAGGTCGGTGCACCTTTCGCTAGCACGAAGCAAGGTTTGTGCACGTTTGCTTTCAACGCACACAAAGGTCTGTGCACATTTGCATTATAGCATTATTAGGTCGGTGCACATTCACTATTTAGCTTGTCAGGTTGGTGGACATGTAAAGTCTAGATCACACAAAGGTTTGTGCACATTTGCACGATAGCATGTAAGGTCAGTGCACATCTGGTCAGGTCGGTGCACATTGTGTTAGATCTGTGCATATGTGGCTATCAGGTCGGTGCACATTGTGTTAGGTCTGTGCATATGTGGCTATCAGGTCGGTGCACATTGTGTTAGGTCTGTGCATATGTGAGTCAAGGTTTGTGCACATGTGAGTCAAGGTCGGTGCACATATACATTTTGCATCAGAAGGTATATGCACATTTACATATCAAGGTCGATGCACATGCACTCACATAGCAAAGCAAGGTCGATGCATTTTCATGCCATTACATTGAACAAGAGGTTAGTGCACATGCCGAACTAAGGCCGGTGCACATGTGCATTTCTGTTCAAGAGGTCGATGCACATGCAGAGGTCCTGCAATGTCAGGTCGGTGCACATATCATCAGGCCGGTGCACATATGAACTGCATCGACGCAGTAGAACAAATCTTTAGAAAGACAGGTCGGTGCACATATCAAGTACTCTTGATGGAGACGTCGATGCAGTGGAACAACTGCACAAATGTAGCAATGGCTCCAGCAGCAACAGTGGCCAGTACGAAGAAGGAAGCGTCGGTGCTACACCTACACTACGTCGACGCACTCAACGTGATCTCCAAAAGCATCCTTTTTGTATTTAAACGAAAAATGGATTTGGGCATAAATAGTCCCACTCCAAATCACTGAAAGGGACATCCTTCGATTGTACAAGTTCTGGAAGACCGGTTGTCAGAAAAGATTCATACTTTTCAGCTGGACCAATGGCAGATCACCTAGAAAGGGTCTCCATCCTAAAAGGGGTCATACCTTGAGGAGAAAGTCTTGTACCTACTGTGTACCTGACGAAGATATGTTGGCCAGCTAAATGGGAACTGCAGTGTATCGCATGAAGTAGATTGGCCAGCCAATGAGAACTCACTGCACCTTATCACTTCCGGGCCAATCAGAGGTCACCCTATTTTGGCATTCAGGCCTCTCTGATGGAGATACATGGTCCAGATTACCTCTTACTAAATCAGGGCCTACCAATCGTGTACATTGCATGCAAAAACAAGAGATTGTCTGATGCAAAAGAATACCAGTTGGGAGACATACTCTGTAAAAGCATATTGCACAGTGAGTTCAGAAAAAAAGGTGGGTTTGTTCAAAGATGGAAAGCAAAGATAGAAGAGTGAAGGGCATCGAGCGCACGAAGGAATGAAGATAAGGCAGAGCTTAAAAAGGAGGAGGAGGAACGGCGATAGACACACATAATAGTAGACAGTAGAAGAAAAGAGAAGAAAAAATATGAGAGCTCGTGGGAAGCCAGCGGCAGGAAGAAGAAGCCTTGCGACGCGAAGCTAGCTGGCAAGGCCCAGCTGCAACCTTGAAGCATCGGAAGACAGACGTCTTCATCTTCCCTCTTCATCCTGCGAGAAGAAGAGGAAGAAGCTTCAACTTCCTATGAAGGAGAACCTGCCCTTCTAGGAAGCACTCCATCTATAAGAAGCGAGGATCGCCATCCAGATTCCAGACAAGGCCCTTTGTTACTATCCTTAAGTGTCATACATCCTGTCTGGGTTTTCTTTTGAATCATCTTTTATTTTGTTTGAACACCTCACTTGATACCTTGTTCGGTCCCTACAGGGAGCTGTAGGAAGACAGACAGATGGTGGTTCTGTTCTGTGGTTTGGCCATGTGGGCCAGTAAGCTATGTCTCAGCATTGACTGTGTGAGCCCGTAGGCTGTGTGTCAACATTAGCGCTGTGAGCCTGTAAGCTGTATGTCAGCGTTGGCTATGTGAGCCCGTAAGCTGTGTGTCAGCATTGGTGTTGTGAGCCCGTAAGCTGTGTGTCAGCGTTGGCTATGTGAGCCCGTAAGCTGTGTGTCAGCATTGGTGTTGTGAGCCCGTAAGCTGTGTGTCAGCGGTGTTTAGTGCAGTTGCACATAGGAAGCCTCACTCGGTTAAGTAAGGGGTGGATGTAGGACTCTAAGTTGAGTCCGAAGCACCTTAAAAATCTTGTCTTGTGCGACTTGCTTGTGTGTTTGTCCTGCGGTAGATGCATGCGTAGGCCGTCAATGTGTCTTTTATTCCATCCTTGTGGATCTGCCTGTGTATTAGCATCTTTTACATTCCGATGTGTTTATTTTCAAAAAAGGGGGCTGATCTATTCACCCTTCCCCTCTAGATCCGCCATTCCCACACATCACGTGGTATCAGAGCCAATCTCTCATGCAAGGGTGCAACGACCTTGAGAGAAACGGTGGAATGGCATCAAGGGGTCAAATGTCTAAGGGTCATTCTGTTAATAGGCCACCCTTCTTCACAAGTACTAATTATCCTTACTGAAAAAATTGCATGCAGGTGTTCATTCGGGCACAAGTCTATGAGATGTGGAAGGTGGTGAGCAAAGGTCCCTACGAGCTACCTGAGGATGAAGAGCTTTGGACTCAGGAGCAGATAAGCAGATCTACACTCAATTGGGGCGCTAAGCATTTAATGCAGTGCTCTCTACATCCAGCGGAGTTCTAAAGAGTGTCTACATGTACCACTGCCAAAGTGATGTGGGACAGATTAGAGGTAATCTATGAAGGCACAGCTCAGGTACGTGAGACAAAGGCCAACCTACTCATTACAGAATATGAGATGTTTAAGATGAAGCCTGAAGAATCTATTTCAGATATGTACACTCGACTATCTCTGCTCACTAACAATTTGACAGAGTTAGGGAAGACTTATTCAGAGAAGGAAATAGTAAGAAAAATTTTAAGGTCACTAACTCTGGCCTGGCACGCAAAGGCAACTGTTGTAGAATAGTCAAAAGACCTCTCAACAACCAATGTGGACGAACTCATATGGTCCCTTATGATCTATGAGATAAACTTGAAAAACAAGGAAGTCGAAGTAAGTAAGAATAAGCCTCTGGCTCTAAAGGTTGGACCAAGCACTCAAGCTACTTCCGAGGAAGGTGAGACTTCTTACAGTGAGCAAGATGAAGATCAAGTGGCCTTGCTCACTCGTAGGTTCAAAAACTTTTTAAAAAATGAAGGTAGAGGCTTTAGGAAATGGAAGCCTTAGGTAAAGAAAGCTTACAAATCTAAACCTAAAAATTTAAACTTATCTGACAGAGTTGTTTGCTATTCTTGCAACAAACCAGGGCATATCCGAACTGACTGTCCTGAAAGAGTGAAGAAAGCCTCCAAGAAATTGAAAGGGAAAAATAAGAACAAAGCCATGGTATGTACATGAAGTGATGAGGAAGAAAAAGAAGATGGAACAAGCTCCTCAGAGGATGAAACTGAAGACATCTACCTTATGGCAAATGAAGATGAAGAATTTGAGGTATGTTCCCCTTTTGAGCATTTTTCAATTACTGATTGGGAAGAAGCCTACATTGAGCTTATGGAAAAATATGACATGTACAGAAAGGAAAACAAGGCCCTGAAAAAGAAAATTAATCAAATTGTGCATGATCATAGCTTAAGTGATACAACTGCTTCAATAAAATCTGAAATTGAAGATTTGAAGAAAATGATTGAGGACATGGAACAAGGGAGAAATGAAATGAGAGACCTGGAAGTTGAAAATGAAAGTTTGAGAGATGAAATTGAGGAGCTGAAAATAAAAATGCAAAGTTATGAAAAAGATAACAAATTGAGTAATGAAAAATATGAGGCTGTCAAACAGGTCAACTCTAAATTACTTGAAGATGCTGAAAAACTTCAAAAGGAGTTGAAAGATAAACAAAATTCTTTGGAAAAATTTGTAGATGGCAGGGAGAACCTAGATGCATTGTCAAGTACAAAAATGAATTTTAACAAGGAAGGGTTGGGTTTCAATCCCACAAAAAAAAGAAAATTGGTTTAAAAACTGTCACTTTCGTGTCATCAGCATGTGCTTCAAGTTCTAACACTAAACCTGCTCAAAATAAAGGAAAAGAAAAGGTGGGAGAACCTATATAGAAAAATCTTGAAATTCCCAAAAAATCTCCTCAAAAATCCCAGCCAAATCACCAGAAATCTAAATCTAAGCTAGTCTACACCAAAGCTAGAGGTGGTCAGAAAGGGAGTTCAGGTCTAAATCCTCAGCAAGGGTCAAGGCATCCCTCATCCCTGGTCTTCATATAGTCAGGAAGGTAGAGACCCATCCATGCATCGACGCACAAACTACTATAGGTCGATGCAGTCATACGGTTGGCCCTACTACAGGTCGGTGCTGTCATACACATACAGTCCTTATACTTACAGACTCGGCCCAACCTATTACCCTATGAACCACCACAATTTCTATCAGCCTAGGACAAACTATAGGAACCAGAAACAACACTTCTCAAACTTCTATCAAAAACCAAAGGGTAACAAGGTTCCTGAACAGAGTAGAAAATTGAAAATAAAAAATAGAAACTCTCCATCAAGCAAGAAAATAAAAAATGTAAAGAAAATTTGGATTCCTAAATCCATTTTATCATGCTTTGCTGAAATGAAAGGTTTATTTGGACCTAATTGTCCTTGGGTTCCAAACATTGCTACTTGATTCCTTGTGTAGGAGTGTCTTGCAGCTGTGCACAATAAATGGTATCTTGACAGTGACTGTTCAAAAAATATGATTGGGGATAGAACAAAGCTTTGTCTCTTGGTGGAGAAAGAAGCTGGGCATGTAACCTTTTGAGGGAACAATAAAGGGAAAATCATTGGTTCAGATAAAGTTGGTAAGAATCCCTCCAATTCTAATGAAAATATTTTGTTAGTTGAAGAGTTGGAATATAATCTTTTGAGCATAAGTCAATTGTTTGATAAAGGACATAGAGTAGTGCTTGATTCTTCTGAATGAAAAATCTTGAAACCAAACTCAAAGAAACAAGATTTTCGAGAAAAAGAGTCAACAATGTGTACATAATTGACTTACATGATCCAGCCCACTTAAATCTTTATCTTGCTGCACCACAATCTGAACTTGCATGTTTATGGCATCGTAGACTAGGACATGCTAGCTATAATGCTTTACACAAACTCTTGAAACATTCTATGGTAAAAGGACTACCTGAACTTAAATTTAAACAAAATGACAAAATCTGTGAGGCATGCACCCTAGGAAAATAGACTAGGAAATCATTCTCTAATAGAACTGAAAGCTTATCATCCAAACCGCTTGAACTAATCCATATGGACTTGTTCGGACCAACAAGAACTGCTAGCTTAAGTGGAAGGAGATATGGGTATATTTTAGTAGATGATTTCTCTTTGTTCACATGGGTGTTTCCTCTTGTGCATAAAAATGATACTTTTGATGAGTTTCAGGCTCTCTACATGAAGGTGAAGCAAGATGGTAAGTTTAGAATTTCCAACATACTTTCAGATCATGGTGGTGAATTCGACAATGCTGATTTTGATAATCTTTGTAGGACTGAAGGAATAAATCATAGGTTTTCTTCACCAAGAACCCCTGAACAAAATGGGGTGGTCGAGAGAAGAAACAGAACTCTCATAGAAATGGCTAGGACCATGCTTATTGAAAAGTAACTACCAAGGAGGTTTTGGACATAAGCGGTAAACACTGCTTGTTATATCATCAACCGCTCAATGGTAAGGCCATTCACTAAAATGACTCCTTATAAGCTGCTCAAAGGTAAGAACCCATCTCTCTCTTACATGAAAGTAGTTGGTTCAAAGTGTTTTGTCCATAATAATGACAAAAGAGACTTAGACAAGTTTGAGCCCAAGAGTGAAGAAGGCATATTTCTTGGATATTCTGATAGGTCCAGGGCTTATAGGGTCTATAATCTCAAAAGTTTAACTGTGGAAGAGTCATCCCATGTCACATTTGATGAAACTTATGATGACAAATGTTACATGAAAGATGAAGATGAGGAGTTCCTAGACTCCAAGGAAAAGGATGACCTTTCACGGGAGGAGACAAAAGAAAATGATGATGTGACAGATCCAAGCAATTCAAGGGTCATGACTACAGGTGCAGGTAACAATCCTATTGATATTAGAGTGCTTAAAGACCATCCTCTAGAAAATATCATAGGCAACTTACATAATCCACCTAGAACTTTGTCACAATTTAGAATTGTTGATGAATTAGAACAACTTGCTCTTGTCTCCCAAATTGAACCAAAGAATATTAAAGAAGCTTTAAAAGATAAAAACTGGATAAATTCCATGCAAGATGAATTAAAACAGTCTCAAAGAAATGGTGCGGGGCATCTAGTTCCTAAACCCTCATCAAAAACTATCATAGGCACTAAATGGGTTTTTAGGAACAAGCTTAGTGAAGATGGAACAATAATAAGGAATAAAGCTAGATTAGTGGCTCAGGGGTATGCTCAAGAATTTGGAATTGAGTTTGAATAATATTTTACCCCTATAGCTAGATTAGAAGCAATTAGGATCTTGCTTGCTTTTGCTTGTGCACACACTACAAGAAAATTGGCCTTTACCTACATTTGAAAACGTAGGTATTGGTCCAAAAAATGTAGGTAAAGCCTTTAGCCACACTTGCTCGCGTGACTATAGGTTATACCTACGTTTCATATAAACGTAGGCATAGTTCGACATATCCCTACGCTTTCAAAGCGTAGGAATAGTCCAGCAAAAAGTGTAAGTAAATATTGACCTATACCTATACTTTGAAAGCGTAAGAATAGTCCTTCAAAAACGTAGGTTAAAAATATATATACACACGCATCCGGATTGGCTATACCTACGATTCTCAAAACGTAGGTATTATTTTTTATCACATACTAAAAGAAACGTATGAAAAAGTATTAGCGTCATTGTGTTAAAAGCGTAGGAAAAAGAACTAGTCTCATTTAAAAAAAACGTAGATATATTATTCTTTTATTTTTTATATATATACCCATTGTGCAATCATATTACACCAGTACACATTCATATAATGTTTCCTGCATGAATCTCACATTGAACACATCACTATGAACATAAAAATTTACAATCAACACATCAATATAAAGTCACATTCAACACATCAATATCAACATAGATGATACACGGCCTTCGAAACACCACTACCAACTTCAAGAGATTCATTTCTCACCTACACACAAATTTATTTCCAATTAGTAACTATTTGCCAATAGAACAAGCAACACATGCACAGATACGTACTACATACATACACATAAATAGATAGTTCCCCTCACTCAAATGTAAAAGAGCAAGAAGGCCACTGATACATACATACACATACATATCATTGTGCAAAATGAAGTTCCCATGACAAAATGACAAAATGAAACTGCATTGCATGAAAGAGCAAGAAGTTCCCATGACAAAATGAAACTGCATTGCATGAAAGAAAAAAGAAATCTTGCAAAATTTTCCCAGATCTGTACCATATCACTACAAGAAAATTGGCATTTACCAACGTTTTAAAAACATAGATATAGGTCCAAAAAACGTAGGTAAAGCCTTTAGCCGCGTAGGAAAATTCTTTTTCTCGGCCTCTTCCATTTTTTCATGGCACTCCATAGCAAATGATTTAATCAGTATGCTACCATACTGGAATTCTTCCATAAAGGCTTCACAAAATGCCCCAGCATCATTCTACCAAGAGAATTTGGTGTTCATGTAAATAGAATCGAATACTACAATGGATAGACTATTCATCAATTACATTTAAGAAGGGGGGAAAAGACATTGAGATGATGAATCATTAATTAAGAAGGGGGGAAAAGCCATCATTTTGTCCTTGGCTTAAAGGCATGTTGAACTATTAAGAAGGGGGGGAAGCCATCAATGATCCCTTGCTCCATGAGTGCCTCAATGAGCTATTAATAACATGTTGGATCTGCTAATGTTCCACTATCTGTCAAATGAAGCTTCATATATAGCACCAATGCTAAGGTATATCATTGTTAATAAATAGAAATAGCTACATGTAGAAGCTTCATACATAGCACCAATGGGAAGGTATATCATAGTGTTTACGTTAACCAGATATTTACACATGGCCTAACAAATTTTATGAATTGTAGCTAAGATATACAAAATGTAAGATGCAAAGCATTTCAGCTTTGAATATGAAATAAATGAGCAGATAGATTATCAGTTCATACATTGCAAAAAATAATTAACTACAAGGAGTCCTACCCCCTCCAAACCAAAGAGAAAAAAAAAAGAAAATGCAGCAAGTGTTCATAGCCAATGGAAAATAAAAAGTTGGTCAAAGAAGCACACGATAAAAATATGTGCCTGTAGGTGACTATAGACAAAGCAAAAGTAGACAAAGCATCAGTGTTTGACGTCACACCTTGAAAAGAAAAGAAATCAATAAACCAAACAACAATATCAAAACAATTTATAAGTTGCTTGGAATAATGAGGCAGAAAAAAAACCTTTAATGATAACAAGGCCATCTAACTTCAATGTTTGGCATGCAACCAATGCAACATTCACTTGCTCAGTTGTTCCTATCTGATCCTTTGTCCAGCCCAGCATATCATAACCACCTTTCACATGACAAGGCATAAAATATTAGAGTGGTAACATGAAAAAGTTGGACAAAGAAGATATCTTGATTTTGGAAGAACCTTGGTTTTTATAGGTTGAAAGGACTTCATCAGTGGTTTCCAGAGTTTTTTGGGCAAACAAACCTTCATTTTTTTGAGCAAATAAACCTTATGTTACAAAAAGGTCTTTCATAACCATAGTGAAGATGCAAGTATTTGTGTAAGACCAGGATACATAACCCATGCTTATAATCTACACCAAAGAAAGAGCTAATGAATGGAATTTCTTACTCCATGGTGGACTGAACCCTACACAGAGCGCATGACTGACACGATATCTATCTTCTTGGTAAAATTTCATATGCCAAGGAAGCCTTTAAGCTACTGGAAAGCAATGGTAATGGCTGCTCCACCGATGAAACCAACAATAGCAGCATGTGACCGAAATTCTATCACAAATCCAAGTCTGCAACACGGTTATGTGCATTACTATATAAAATAGTAGATAATTGAAATTTATGAGAAACGTAGACAGGACAGCGACCAATAAGGAAGGCATCAACGAACAATCTTGTGATTGACAATGATGAATGACGTTGTAAAGAAGAATGAACCACAAAAAAACTTGGGATATTATTTTGGAAGACAAGATTTGAGTTAATTAAGATGGTTGAGCAGCACCCTTTTCCCTAGAAAATACAGTTTCCAATAAGCATGATGTCCATCAGGTGACCATGAGTGGAGCCACTAGCTAGCTACTATGGATTATTTGGCTGAGTTTGGAAAAATATGGGAGTTTTAGTTATAACCCCTTATAATCCGTCTAATTTAGGGATAAACTCTCCTCATATACAAATATGAAATATTCATTTTTTTGCCCTCCATAATTGCAATTTATTTGATAGTCACCATTCTCGAGGGGTCTTTTTCCAAAGACTTGAGGGTCGGGGGTCATTCCTAATTTCGCTGGGTTGCTTACTGAATAATCTAAAATTTTGAGGGGTTATAAATATAAATCTCAAGATTAGAGGGTTACTCACTGAAGCTGATGGCTTAGAACTTATAAGTGGTGATATCTAAGCAATCATAGAAAGCTGTAAGTAGACCTTCTTCATGACTTCTATAAGGTGGAGCTGAACTTTGACACATTTTATATAGTGTTACTTGAGGAACATTTCACATTGTTGCTGAACTCAACATTTCTATTTGAATATACCTTGATACTTGATTGGGGACATCATCATTGGTAATAAGGCACATGAAGAGAAAATAAAATTTTGGATGGTTAAGAATGAAGATCTCAATATTTAGAGAACATGGGTGGACTAAGTTAAAAGAATAAATGCTTTGTGGATTCTGTATTCTCTCTATTTATTTTCCATAAAACTAATAATATTTGCACTCACCAAGATCGCTTGATAACTTTGTACATAACTGCAGTACAAGTGTGTCAGATTCACATTAAAAACATAATGAGACTTGAAGAATCTGGAAAAGTTGTGTTAGAGTCATTAGACACTGCAGATAAATCATGAATTACAATGTAGTCTTATCAATATTCAGATAGAAAATGATTTTGGGAGAAGCAGCTACCTGTCTATAGAGAGAGGAATCACCATCCACTTTTCTCAACTCCACAACATACAAAGATGGACTAACCTCAAAGACCTACAAGAAAGTCACATTTAGATTGCTGCATTTTACAAGATGAAATCTTGCAATTTGGTAATCACCGGCGTATAGCTCAAGAAATACCTCTGCAGTAGCTGACAGAGATCCAGGGTCCTTTGGACCCTGGCAGGGCCACATAACTTTTAGCTAAAATGGACAAGAGGAAATCAGATTTCAACTGACTTCTCCTTCATGAATCAGAAAACACAGACAAAATTCATGGTGGAATTGTTTCCCATCAATAGAAGGTGCTGACATATCTAGAGGTTGGGGGCAATCTATTGATGCTTCCGGAGGCAATAATTAAAAACTTTTTGTAAAAAGACACTTTCGAAATTCTGACCTTGACATGCTTCTTCTAAACTTCGAATCCCATTCCTGTAACAATTTTCTCAATCTTTTCAAATAAATCCCTCGGAGAATATTTTGAAGTGAATCTAATTTTCCTCTCAGAAACATCTTGTAACGACCAGATGTTATGATAACATTCAAGCTCAATATCGTTCACAAAATGTTCATAACATAAAACATAGCTCTCATCTTGGCTAATGAGAATAAGACAAAGGAAACAAAAACTAACCTCTTTCTCAAAAAATCCAGAAAGATCAAGGCACGAGGACATCCCAATTAGCTGGAAAGCATTGTTAAGCATGGGAACATGTTCATGATCACCAATTTCAGCTGCCTTTTCACACAAGGGGACGAAACATTATTATTAAATTGCAATTCCTGTCCACAAAATAAAGATCCTGTTAGGGCTGCATTTACGTACCTCTTTGATTAAGAATGCTTCATGATCAATTTTCACATCATCATCTTCGTCATCAGGTATGGCAGGTGTATAGCCCTCCTTAAACCAGTCATCAGATTTTATTTGATCAATAGTTATCCGCGATTTTGGATTTGGATCAAGAATTCTCCGGATAATCCTTTGAGGACCAGGTGTGAGCCATTTTGGTATATGAGTTTCACCCTTGAAGATCTGAACCATGCATAAAGATCAGATTTGATCTATCGATAATTTTCAACCTAGCTGAAGCCTGCCTAAATACATTTTCCTTCACATTGACATTAAGGCAGCATAACTTTCCAACTGAAGCATAAAGAAGACAGAAAATGAAACGACTGATGGCAAACATTGAAGAGCAAGAATCCTAGAATTTTTTTAGATGATGAAGGAAATAGCATAGCACCATGTAAAGAAATATCATCAAATCCAGATCAAGAATAATATATCTCTATGCCTAAAATAAAAGAAAGGCTTCCTAGAAAATAAGCAACTAGTTGTAATTAAAATTTATACCTTCTGATAAAGAACTGCAAGATTTCTATCATCAAATGGAAGAGATCCTGTAAGAATTACGTACAAGATAACACCGCAAGACCAGATATCTGATGTAGAACCATCATAACCCCTGTTAGCTAGAACCTAACAGCATTACCATAACCACACATAAGGAATAAAAGTTGGAAGAAAACAACTGAAACCGGTACCATATGTCCTACGATATGGAGTTCTCACCTTGTGTGCAACATACTTTGTGCTTCCACAGGTTGTATGCAGTAGACCATCACTATGAAATTTTAATGTTATACATTAAATAAAGATCTGGCGTGAAAAAATCTGAACTATTTGAGAGATGAAGTGAGAATAGATGTAATGGCAATACCCCCAGATGTTGAGGCAAGGCAATGAGGCCAAAATCAAACACCTTTATATTTCCTTTTGCATCGACAAGCACATTTTCTTGCTGTACAACATGAAATGGCAGTGTGGTCATACATAAAAGCAACAACGTCTATGATATGATCTGAAATATGGAAGACTCATGCTGTACTTCATGTTTAAAATGAACATTAAGATTTAAGACATAACTTATACGAGGTCTCTGAAGATCTGAAGAAAGGATTTGCAATGTAAACATAAGAGGAGCTAAGAGAAATGAAAATGCCCCATGAATGGGGAATTCATTATAGAAAAATACTAAATAAAGGAAGCCTCATGCTAGTCAGAGGGGAAATGAATAACTTGTCCGCTACAATTTTGACAATCATCTGTACACACTCAACTCCAGTCTTGAATACACTAATACACTTTTACTACTAGAAAGCTCAACAATGCAATTAATTGATCTTTGAAAAGATACATTTACTGAGGGTTTTTTTCAGATTTAAATAATAGTAGTAATATTTAATATTGAGATCAACATTCAAATGCTTATTAAGATTGAGATCAACATTTAAATTCTAATTAAGTAAATATAAAAACATACACAATATAAGCAATAAATAAATTTTTTTAAATTTAGAATGAAATAAAACTAATCATATTTCAAAGTGAAATTCTAAAATTATAATAGATATAAAAATTAAATATCTATATATGCACATTTTGAATATTAACATTACAGTAATTATTACAATAACTACTAAAACAGTTGGTATAGATGTAATTAGTGCGTAAATTGAAATATGTGAATAACTATATTAAGGTATCAAAAATAAAATTCAAGGACTTTATGCTTGTCCTCTTTCATACAGAGTTCTAGGAACTTGTAGGAAATGTGTAATTCAGAAGAATTGGTACATCTGAACAAAAAGTCAATATGTTTATCAATTACTATATACTCTACAATAAGAAGAATAGCTTACCTTCATATCCCTGTGGTATACACCTTTGCCATGATAGTAACTCACAGCATCAATTAATTGTTGGAAGAGCTTCCTGCCCTCATGTTCTGGGAGCCTACCCCTTGATGCCTGTATTTTCAAGAAGAAAGGATTGCTATTAAGCTTGTGAAACATATTTAATGAGAATCACGATGTCAAGAAGAACTTGAACACAACAGAAGAATGACCGGAGATAACCATTTATAGCAGAGGTGCCTTGTCCTCCCCAAGGCTTGCCAGTGCCAGCAAGGGTTATCCTCAACATCAAAGAAAGGAAAGACAGAGAACTTTTAGGTGCGCACAAAAGAAAAAACTCACAATCTTGTCAAATAGTTCACCGCCTGTTACATATTCAAGGACCATATAAATCTTGGTCTTGCTGGCTGATACCTGCAAAACAGGCAATGAGGAAGATAAAAAGGTTAACACTTGACATTTGATAAGAAACTGCTCTTCTAGTATCAAAGTTCATTTCAATACTCTTATTGTATCAAAGTTATCTTAAAGTGCTCCATATACATGTGTTTTCTACAGTGGTACCATCAAAAAATCATTTCTGGCTCCACCGTTAATCATGAAGTACACAGATTAGTTGCACAACATGAGAAAAAATGTTCAAGGAAAAGATGCCTCAAGTAGGCATGTTGGCATGGATGATGACAATATTCTTCTTGCATTATACATAGGACAAAGGTTTTCATTTTTCTGATTACCTGTAGCAACCCTGGTAAATTAACGGACTAGAAAGTCTAAATAAATTAAAAATAATAATTAAATAAGACCCAGACCTTGTACATGACCCTCTTACGTCCTAAAAAGTCTGATAAAAGAACTCATAGACACTACCGTTGTATTATAATAAATTTTAGAATAACATATTATTTTTAAGTAGGCATTTAATGCACGACATAATTTTATTTGAATTAAGAATCAATAAATCTTGAAGAAAACATCAATTTGTATTTTATTAATAATTTAAAAATTTTAATATTCCACATTTATTATATTATAATTTTATTAGAAGGAAGAAGGATATATATATAAGCTTTAAATATATTATAGATAGTTAAAAGGGAGATGGAGTGGATATATATGCAATATCGGTCTTTTTGAGGTTGAAGAGAAAGGGACAAGTTAAAATGACGCCCATTTGTTCAGGCGCATGCAACGTAGCAAACGACTTTAATGAAAGTCGTTATTTCAAAAAAATGATGAATAGTGCCACTTTTTGAATTAAAAGAATTTTGAAAAACTAATTATATGAAAAAATAGAGAAAAATGGAAAACTAGTACTCCTAAAATTTTTCCTCTAGATCACATCAAGAAAAAAGGATAAAAATCTAGAAAAATCGTTACACCTTAAATTAACAAATAGGGAAAGGTGAATTACGCCTCCGAGCAAGTCGTCATTTAATTTTGACGACTGTATATACAAGCGTCATTTATTGAAATAACGCCCTAACCTTAGGCGTCATTTACAAACCGACCCGTTGATGTTTGGTTCGAACAGGGATATTATCTGGATAAGTTTGGATTAAGGAAAGGGATCCATACGTGGATATCTGTGGTTTTAGTCCTAATCGAACTGACGAGGATCGTCAAGCAGCATGGGCATCCCGAGTATTATTTACTTGTGTGTATTTATACGTATTTGAGTATTGAGTATCTACGCGTGTAAAATACATATATTTACTACATGTATTATTTACTTTATTTTATTAGGCAAGGTCGGTCAAAAGTTATTTATATTTTAATTTTGTTAAACCCATAAGTCAATAGTGGGTTGGTGGGGTTGTCTTGTTAGGCTAAGGGCATAAATCAAATTAGTAGAAGTTAGAGGGTCTTGTTGTTATAGCTTTCCTCCTATATAAAGGAAGGCAATGCTTGTTACGTATGATGAACCATATGAATAAAGATTGAGTTTAAGGAGCCTTTGCCCCTTTATTCTTCTCCCTTCCCTCATTTCTCATTCTTGTGAGATTTGAGTGTCGCCCGGTGTGAGACCGTCCGGCGTGAGGCCGAGCTGTATGAGATAGCAGTTATCCGTCTCGTCCGTGTCCCGAAGTGCCGTCGATCCGTCTTCCACGTCGTCGCCGCGTCAAATTGGTATCAGAGCCCAACAAACGGCGCCTCCGATGAACCCGACGTCCCCGACGTCTCTCTCTTTCTCTCTCTAGATTGCTAGAATTGAAAAAAAAAAGAAACAAAAAAAAAGAAAAGAAAGAAAAGAAGTGGAGAGAGATCGATTGAAGAAAGTTGGGAGAAAAGAAAAAAAAAATTTTAAAAAAAGGGGAGAGAAACATACAGATTTCGATTGAAGATATTGAAGAAAAAAAAAAGAGAAAAATTTTTTTTAGCACCGGAACCCCCTCTGTACTATCTCTATTCCTCTCTGTAACCCCTCTCTCCCATGAGTCTCTCTCTCCCTTAATCTCTCCGTTACTCTCTCTCTCTCTCTCACTTTAATCCCTCTCTCTGCTTTCTCTCTTCCTCGTTCTCTCTCTCCCGTTAATCTCTCTCTCTCACTCTGTTAATCTCTCTCTCTCGTTAATCTCTCCCTCTCTCACTCGTTAATCTCTCTCCCTCGTCCCTGGGTTTCCACCCCCCTCGTCGTCTTCTCCACCTCCGGTCGCCGCCCCACCGGCGACAGCCCGCGCCCGAGCGCACCCTGCTGCACGTCCGACCGCGGAGGACGCCGCCCCCGCGACCCCGCCGGCCGCCTGGCCCAGCCGCTTCCCGCCGCGTCCAGCCCACCTCTACCGCCCCTGCGCCTCTGCCTGCGCTGGCCCGCCAACGCGCGCCACCGCCTGCCGCTGCGGCAGCCGCCGGCGTGGCCAGCACCCTCCGCCGCGGTAGTCGCCCGCGTGGCCAACGCCTGCCTGTGCGCACCCCGCCTGCGCGCAGGCACCCCGTCGTGCTCCGGCCCGCGCGCAGCACGCGCAGCGCCCGGCCGCCCGTGCCCGCGCGCAGCGCCCGGCCGGTGCTCCCGCCCGCTGCGACGCCCCCCCCCCCCCGTCCGGCACCTGCAACCGCGGCCGCCCGCGGACGCCCCCGCCTTGTTCACCCAGTGCGCCTGCACGGCGCCCCCGCCGCACCCGCCGGTGCCAGAGCGCGTGCCCGCCGTTGCCAGGGCCCGCCCCCGCTGGCCACTGCCGCAGCGCCCCGCCGCGACCGCCGCTGCGTTCACCGGCAGCAGCCGCCTGCGGCCTGCCACCGGCGCCCACCGCCTGGCCCGCTCCCAGCCCGGGCCCGGCCGCGCCCTGCCACCGTCTGCGAGCTCCCCGAGCCTGCACCCTTACTCGCCCCAACAGGCGCCCAGCTCCCGCCCCTGTCGCCGTGGCCGCCCACACCCCAGCCCTCGCCAGCGCCCGACCAGCGACCAGCCAGGCGCCGCCCCCACCCGCGTTGGCTGACCCAGGTGCACCCTGCGTGAAGCAGGCACAGGCCCGGAAAAGAAAAAAATTGAAGAGGTCAACAAAAGTAGGTGAGGTTGAAAAGTCTGTAAGTTAAAAAAAATAAGAAAAAGTGTTTGAAAAAAAAGGATGATCGTGTGAAAAAAAAAAGATTTGAAAAAGTCAAAAAAAAGTAGGTAATGAAGAAAAAAAGAGAGTTTGATAGGTCCAAAACGGAGGTGTGAAAAAAAAGTTTGAGAAAAAAAACGTGTGGAACATGAAAAGGATCGGAAGAAGCAGAAAACGTGTGAAAAAAAAAACAAAAGTTTGAAAAAGTAAAAAAAAACATAGGGAAGGTTGGAAAAAAAAGAGTTTGAAGAAAAAAAATAGAAAAGACAGAGAAGTTTTAAAAAAAAGGGGGAGTTGATACATATATTTATATTCTATTATATATTGTGAAAAAGTCATAAACGGAGGTTTGAAAAAAAAGGTTGAAAAAAAAAGAAAATGAGAAGTTTGAAAAAAATTGAGAAGTTTGAAAAGAGAAAAGTTTAAAAGGCTTGAAAAACAAAAAAAAAGGGAACTAAAGAGAGTTTGAGGGTTGAAAAAAAATGAGAAAAAAATATATATATATTGTCTAAAATGAGAGAAGATTAAATAAATGGAGTGCGAATATTTAGAATATTGAAACTATGACTAGGTGAGAAAATAATAAAATCATCAGATTCGGATTTTGTTCTGCATGAGTCAAGTTCGGTCTTTGGCCAACTCCACTCCGCTAGGAAGAAAGAATTTGACGCTTCGGGTGCATCGTCCTTGGATTGGGACGGGTGTGAGGCCCCATTCGAAGCTCCAGTTCCGTCTTCCTATGCTCCATCATGAAGGAAGAATTTGAAATTTCGGATGCATCGTCCTTGGATTGGGACAGGTGCGAGGCCCCATTCGAAGCTCCAGATCCGTCCTTCTCTGCTGTCCATCTTCACCGTACGTCTCCACCAATGCCGCTACTTCTCTGAGCAACGGTCCTAGGTTCGAGGTCGAACCTCTTCCAAGTGGAGGGGTTTGACGAGGATCGTCAAGTAGCATGGGCATCCCGAGTATTATTTACTTGTGTGTATTTATACGTATTTGAGTATTGAGTATCTACGCGTGTAAAATACATATATTTACTACATGTATTATTTACTTTGTTTTATTAGGCAAGGTTGGTCAAAAGTTATTTATATTTTAATTTTGTTAAACCCATAAGTCAATAGTGGGTTGGTGGGGTTGTCTTGTTAGGCTAAGGCATAAATCAAATTAGTAGAAGTTAGAGGGTCTTGTTGTTATAGCTTTCCTCCTATATAAAGAAGGCAATGCTTGTTACGTATGATGAACCATATGAATGAAAGATTGAGTTTAAGGAGCCTTTGCCCCTTTATTCTTCTCCCTTCCCTCATTTCTCATTCTTGTGAGATTTGAGTGTCGCCCGGTGTGAGACCGTCCGGCGTGAGGCCGAGCTGTGTGAGATAGCAGTTATCCGTCCCGTCCGTGTCCCGGAGTGCCGTCGATCCGTCTTCCACGTCGTCGCCGCGTCACGAACTCCTAGAACCTATTAGGATTCCTTCTCCTATAAATACCCACCCTTCCGTCGAACTTCATGTTGACAATAGTGATCAAAGAAGTCCTACTGTGGAAGTTCATCTTCCTCTTGCTCAAGAACGCAGGAGTTCTTCGTCATCTTCTTATTCTTCCTTGCTGCATGAAGGCTTGAAGGCAAGGGGAAGGATGTTCTCTCTCTGCTACTTAAATCCTTTGAACCAAAGGAGCTGCTGCGTGCTACTCTTCAGATCATCCTTCAGGCTTCATCCTGCCGCGTCCTCTCTTCTGCCGTCTGCTGTTATTGCGCATGATAGAGCTGCTGCTCTTGTTGGTTTCATCCAAGCTTCGTCATCTTCTTCTACCTATTGCTGTTGTCTCTATTTGTATTCAGAACAGAGTATCGTGCGTCGTTCTTTTCTTCACGTACTTCATCGATCATCAACCCAAATCACCCAACCAAGGTAGGTTTTCTCAAGAAGTAGCAAAATCCTGTAGTTACCAAGTGAATACATGCATATAGGTCTGTAGGGTTACAGATTTTGTTTTCAGAATAAAATTTTCCCTATTTACTACTTAGATGAAAATAACGACCCAAGTTAGGGCGTTATTTAAATTCAACGACCGTGCAAACAGTCGTCTTTTACCTAGATAGTTAATAATTATGCAATGTTCAAAATTTAATAATTGTGAACCCCTACATGAAAACTAATGCATGATCATACTAGTGAATTCCTGTTATTTTTCTCTACCTGTACATGTCATTTGTTTCTTGATCAGACATATTTTCAAAAACCTTGTGTCTGTGATTGTACCTGTACGGCACAAATCGAACGACAAAGAATAACGACGGCTTCTGGGTCGTTAATTGAATGAACGCTCCTATACATGGGCGCCAAATTAGTGATAAAATATGAAATTCTGAAATGTTTATAGTTTCTTGGATACGGGAATTAACGACGTACAACCTACCCTTTAATTTGATATATGACGCCCCTGACTAGGGCGCTGTTTAATGAAATAAAAGACTTAATGTAAGTCGTCAACTACTTAATATCTGGAATTTGAAATTATTTACAGATGTGAATATCAATAGTACATGGAGAAAACGACTGAGTGAACAGTCGTCAATTTCTGAACTGACGACTCCGACAAGGGCGTCAATTCATAAAATGAAGACTCAAGCTCAGGCGTCAATTGACTGATAGTTCTGACTTTCTGATTTTCGTGTTTTTCAGTAACCCTTTGACAATGGGTTATGTGTGTTGGCACTATATTCGATTCCGTGATTATAGTCCCATGTTTCACGTTATTTTATCGATTACCCCCTATTTCTCGGTGATAGATGAACTCTCCATGGGACATTCCATTCCTTTGGACCAGTGACTTTATCATAGAGACCTCCGTAAGACTTCGCTAGCCTTGGATTCTCTCAAGGCAACCGAGCAGGTTGTACAAATAAAACCTATAACCATACTTGATTGCCATGTCACTATAAAGAAACATGGTATACCGGCCCTCATGACATGTTATTTGGATGTCATGAGAATATCCTTAAAATTAATGGAATGGGAAACCATGCCATTATGTGCCATACTTGTGGACCTCGATTCTATCTAGCTTATCATGTCCAAGAACGAGCGACCATCTCTATATGAGCGCTTATTCTTAATATCATGGCACCCAATTAGAGAGCCTATTCCACCTAGTTTTAATACGAATCGTGGTTATACCGTTACTATCGTAGTACATCCTTACACATCATGTTCATTGAAAAATCTATTCCCCAAGATCTACCTTAAAGTTCCTACAAGCTTATTCCTTCGGAATTCTTTTATTGACTATAACTAAAGTGGATGTCGAAAATACATTACCAATGCCTGCGCATATAGGGCCCGATCAGGTCCTAGGAGGAGCTCCCGAAAGTACAAGTGCCCATGGGAGTTGTAATGATCACGGTGTGGCATTGCACCGAAGTGCATGACTAGCTTGATTAGACATTCCACAATCTCATACTCGACTTGACATGACATGACTTGCGTGACCCGGAAAGGGCCGGTATTTATATACCTGCCTGAAACGTGATAGCCAATTCCCGACATGACATGATGAATATACTTGCTTGAATATCATGACATTTATTGATGTACGTTCTTGAAAGACATGCTAGGTCACTCAATTATCTCTTGTTATACTCTCTCTCTCTCTTGTCATTTTACGTAAACATGCATAGCTTTATTGCATTCATGTAACATGTAATTTACTTAAAGTAAGCTAGCTCTTGAGATATAATTTCTACTGAGCGTTCGCTCATCCAGTGTTTTCCCCTATTTTTCAGGTAAGTCCGATGACGAGACTCAATCGGATGGGGAAGGTCATGAGTGAAGAGATTAGAGCTACTCCGTCTATCCAAGCGTCTACTAGTCTTATCTTTCCATATTTTTGAGTCAATCATTGTACTTTTCCCTTTATTGAGTCTTAGCACTTTCATTAAGTGGATTGTAATAGAAGTACTTTTGAGGTTGTTATTGAATAAAGGATTGGGTTATCTTTACTTTTGCGCACTCTGTCTTTGTGTTGAATACACTAACGCTCTGATTGACATGATCGATATAAACTCGTCACGCGTCTCCGAGTACCTTCCGCGCTCGGGGCGTGACAGTTTTTGTGGTATCAGAGCCTAGGATATTCAATTCCTAGGAAACCCAAGTCCAAGGATAGGTTTAAAACCTTCTACCGGTGAGATTGGATAGAACCAATGGTTAAGTTAACTTAGAATCAAAACCTTTGAACATAATCACATATTAATATAGTTATTGTAATTGTAGGACAATGGCTGCCGAACGTGCCCAGTGGCGCAACATGCAACGCACTCTGCAAGGCATGACCCAGGCACTTCAACAGGTGGCACAAGGAGGTGCACATCGTGGAGCAGGAAATCTCCACCAAAGCTTCAAGAACATGAACCCTCCTAAGCTCATGGGATCCACTGATCCGGATGACGCCGAGCACTGGATCCGGGAGACCGAACGTATCTTTTGAGTTATGCAATGCACGGACCAAGAGAAGGTCTTGTTAGCAACGTTTCAATTGGAAAGGGATGCCCGCTGCTGGTGGGAGTCGGTAGAAGCCACATTAGATCAAGGACAAGTTACTTGGGAGGAGTTTGTTGAACATTTCAACAATAAATATTTTTCGGACCGAGTCCAGGAGAAGAAGGCCGCCGAGTTCACCGCACTTAAACAACGATCTTTGTCGGTGGCTGAGTATGAGGCACAATTTTCCTGGTTGTCTCAATATGCTAAAGATCTAGTTGGTACTAAGAAGATGAAGGCTAGGAGATTCATAAATGGGTTCAGACCCCAATATATCACACAGTTGGCGCCGATGGACATACAGGTCTATTCGGAGATGGTACGCCGAGCTCAGTTACTAGTGTAGATCGGATTAAAAATCCTCACTTTTGGGAATGAGAAATAAATAACACAACAAAAGATGCATAAGATGTGATAAAAAAATAGCACGAGGTGCTAAAGGGGAGTTGTGATCGCCAGAGGGTTTACCTCAATAAGAAGAAAATGAGATCGCGTGTACCTGGTGAAGAGTGGGATGCGGGATGGATGTGGATTTCCTCCTCCAACTCCAATCGGCCGGCCGATGAAGTGGGTTTTCTTGATTGATTACCTTGTAAAAAAGACAATAAAAAAAACAAACAAAAGAAAGGGGGATCAGCCAAAGTGCCATAGTATCAATCCACAACTAACACAAAATGACGAAAAGACATCAACGTGCGCACCTCTTTTTTTGTTTTTTTTTAAAACCCCTAGCAAAGAACTAGGGAAAGGATATGATAAAATGATGCTTAATGCAATAAAAGAACTAACGACAGGGTGACAATGATAATATGCTAAGAATGAGATGAACAAAGACAAGCACAATATATCGCCCTGCTCTCCCTAACGAGAGTAAAGGGGCAACCGTGAAGATGCTGAACGGATGCAGAAGGGTGGAGAAAGCCAATGCTCGAAGGAGGAAGCAGGCGTTTGATTGGATGCAGAAAGGATGAAGAAAAACCAATGCTCAACGCCTTGAATGCCTTTTCCTTTTTCTGAATGCTCAGCGTGCCTGTTCAATACCTAACATCTTAACCTTTTTCACGATCGAATGATGTTTTTCTTTTATAGCTTCAATCGGATGTGATCAAACAAGGAAGTGATAAGAATGGGTAATGAGGCATCCAAGGAAGGATTAAGATCGAGCAAGAGTCCAAGGATAGCAGGGAACTGTGAGGGAAAGATGGAAAAAAGAAGGACTCTGGAGTGAAACACGCCTTAAGCCAGGGCGTCGATTTATGAATTGACGACCTGCACAGGGACGTTTCTTGAAACACGACCTAGGAAAGGCCGTTTCTTCCTGGATTTAATTTTAGAAATAAAACTTCCTCTGTTTTAAAAACTAAGAGAACACGCCTGAGATAACGGCGTTTCTTCAAAACACGCCCTGAGGAAGGGCGTTACTCACAAAATGCCCTTTTATTTTGAAAATAGATAATTCCAGAAATTAACGGATAATACCAGGAATTGACGCCCTCACCTACGGTCGTCTATTCTTTGAAAACGCCCTATGACAGGTCGTTACTTTCGAAAGTGACGCCCTATGCTAGGTCGTGAATCCCAAAAAATCCAGAAAAATCCAAAAAAATAGGGGAAAATAGGAAAAAATAAGAAAATGGTGAAAAGGGGGAGAAATCCAAGAAAAGTGAGAAAAATCACTCAAATAGAACTAATTTGAGGGTCAAATTGGGGCATTACAAGGCAATATGAGATGTACTCATAGTAACGTCAATTTTGGCGTGTCTACAGCTGCCCCGCCTTGGTGTCTGCTTTGCAAGGGAGCAGAGCAAACTGAAAAGTAGATCCCAAGGTGTGATGAGACACGCAATCAACATCACTTGATGAGAATGAAATCAAAAGCTCGAGATGAAGCAAATCTCAGGAAATCCAACGAAACCAACCATGTTTGGATAAAAGGGGGAGATGTGCACGTGGTGCACGAAGGAGATAAAATAAAATGATCAACTTCCAGCGCGATGGAAGTACCCCAGGTCACAAACCTGTAGGTTTCACCATTGGGGAGCGGTTACCAGCCAAATGTGGACGTGCTGCAGCCAAGGTGGATCAAAGGAAAGATTGAAATAAGATGATAGAAATCCAAACAAGGAGCTTCCGAAAACAACCCAAAACAGCGACAAAACAAACTGAGGATTCAATTCGGCAATGAAAATCTCATATCTTAGAAATTAGTGATCAATTCGACTCCCAAACAGCTCATCAGAATGATTTTTCAACAGTTGATTCAAAGTCCTACATGAATGCATGCTGGGTTTAAAGGGAAAATAACAAATGAAGATATAATATAATCAAGGATAATATTGCTAAACTGCCCAGACTGAGTCAAGAAACCAATTCTGCGAGCCGATACTAAGCCGAAGCCCGTTTATCCACGCACCAACTCGCAAAAAGGGAACCATCGTCCCCAGCCTTGGACGGCTCAACGGCCTATCCGTGTGACTAAGACTCCTCTGGAATCATCATTATTTTTGATGAAGGGGAACTCAAATCCCAGATTTACCAAAGCCACAAGGTCCTTGATATAATCTAGTAGCGTATGTAACATATAGTAAAAATGCATACAGGGAGAGATGGTGGAGAAATAAGTATGGGGGAACTCAGAAATGAGCTGCAAGCACCGTGGGACTTTGATGATGATGCCCAGTCGGCGGGACCAAGAGCTTCTTATCCTGCGCTCAAAAATTCATTATCCAAGATATAAAAGATAACAAACAATGAATGAGGCATTTAAGCATAACAATCATCAAAGCATCAATCATAGCATGTATATGGCATGAATAGCATAAGTCAAATCATGGTATTGCAAATCGTCATTGTTTGTTGCTGTTTCATCATGAGGAAGTCAACTTGGCTAATCAAGATTTGGAGTTGAATGATCAAAATGATATTATGCCCAGTGGCAGAATTTAATCAAGAGAAATTAGCAAGAGTTGATTGAAAGATCTGGAGATGAATAATCAGGATGATAATCAGGAGATATAACCAAAAAAGATATGAGGAGATGATAATCAAAAATGATGCCCAGGGTGGCATGTCATGAGAATATCGGGAAGAATCAATAGATTGATAGCAATGAGTGGAGATAGGACTCATCCCGTGTTCTTGGTCCTTGCAAAGTTGTTCCTGCAAAAGCACCATCAGACAATACAATGCAATTTTTTTTGATTTTGAAATATGTAAATTTTTATGAGTTTTGAAAAAGATATTCCAATTTTTATGAATTTTATCAATATGCAAATTTTTGTGGTTTTTTTTAGGAAAAGATATTCAAATTTTTATGAAGTTTTGAGAAAGAAATATTCAATTTTTTTTGTTTGATTTTGGTTAGACATTGCTAAAGTAGCATCAAAGGGTGTCTTAAACCACTGGCTAGGGGCCCTCGTTCCTTCCCCTTTCGCTAAAATTTCCCAAAGCCGGGTGTGCATTGAAGGGTGGCGCCCTATAACCGACCGTCTTTGATCAACGGTGTCCCTACCAAGGCCATACCCGAGAAACATTCGGTCTTAGAGGGAGAAGAGAAGAATAATTGGAGATAAGCTTTATACAGGATGGGAGATATCAAGACTTGAATTCCTTCCAAGATGTTTCCCCTCAAAGAGTTAGTCTGTTGTGCCGGGGCTTTGTGCCTTTGATTTTTAGACCCTTGACATGCATACGACCAGGGTTTTCCCTGCGGAGACTTTGCCACTCTTGTCATGCCATAATTCATACTTTTGCTTTTATCGAAATTCTGACTTGATTTTCATAATAGCCCTTTTGGCGAGATGTATATCATGAAAACTCATATTGGTTTTGGGTCAAGACTGCCCCTATTTGAGACTCCTCTCGTATTGGGGATTACCAAGGTTGGTCATCTCATCCGTCAATCTCTTGCCCCTGCATGCGGCCGAGTAAAGAAGAGAAAAGACTTTCAGGAATACTCATGGCATGGCCAAAGTAGCAACGGTGTTTAACTAAAGGAGCCGGCTAAGGATGCCGTGAAGTGTGTGCGGTGCCCAGCTAAGGGTCGCTCTTAACAAGCGGGGAGAGAATGTTGAATTCCCAGCGCGGGTTCTTAAAAGGTGCTACAAAAGCAAGCCTAAAGACTCTTTTTTAAACAAATGATTCAACAAAAGCCTAAGATAAAGGTTTAAAACACCACTCTTAATCTTGTTAAGAAGCACTTCATCTTGAAAATCATGCGTGAAGTAATGAGGGAATGATATCATAAAAATGTGTACTTACGCCAATATGTTACCTTGCAACCTTTGTAGAAGTAGCTGCTGCGAGAGGTTGATCATCGTGGGATAGTCCTCTTTGGCAGTCAAAAGGATTGGCAGCAAAGGATTGAAAGTGGCTTAACAAGAAGGAGTGGTGCCAAGACCAGACTCGGACGAATAAGGAGAAAAGGGAAGAGAGGCGAGGGCTAGAACTCCCTCACTAAGGCGCGGAGACCCTGATCACATGGAACAGTCTACAGAAGAAGCGGATAATTAGAAGGAGGAGTGAGGACTAAAGCCTCGAAAGCAATGGAGAAAGGGCAAATGCCCAAGGTAGTGGATGTGGAAGAAGTTGGGTCGGACCCATGATTAGGAGGAATCAGAAGAAGAAATTGATATATAGAAAGAGGCGGATCCGGAGGGTCCGGAGGTGGTGGAGAATCAGGAGAGGAAAAATTCGAAGGCTCCGGAGGGATAACGAAAGAAGGGGCGGGATGCCGTGAGAAGAAATAGAGAAAAAGATGATGAAAAAGGAGGAAGAAAATGAAGGATGTGATATCCCGGAGGAGCAGAAAGATGAATCGGAAGAAAGATGGATGGTCCGGAGGTTCCGGAGGAATGAGATGGAAAGGGGCGTGATGCCCTGGAAAATGATAGAGAGAATAAGACGGAGAATCCGGAGGTTCCGGAGGAATGATGGAAGGAGGGACGCGATGCCCAAGAAGGTCCGGAGGTTCCGGAGAAATGAGGTGGAAAGGGGCGCGATGCCCGAGGGGAAGGTCCGGAGGTTCCGGAGGTAGCAAATGGAGAGGGGCACGATGCCCAAAGGACAAAGAGAGGGGTGAAAGATCCGGAGGTTCCGTAGGAAGAGGATGGAAAGGGGCGCGATGCCCAAGGAAAAGACTGAGACAATCAGATGGGGAATCCGGAGGTTCCGGGGGAATAAGATGGAAAGGGGCGCGATGCCCGAGGAACAGAGAAAGGAATGAAGGAGGATTAGGAGGAAAATTCAGAGGTTCCGGAGGAATAAGATGAAAAGGGGCGCGTTGCCCGAGGGGAAAGTCCGGAGGTTCCGGAGGGATAACAAAATCAGAAAGGGCGCGATGCCCAAAGAGGAGGGGTAAAATTCCTGGAGGTTCCAGGGAAATAGCAGGAAGGGGGACGCGATGCCCCAAGGGGAGTGAATTAAAGAAAGATGAAGATGAAGATGAGAAGTGCGGAATATCCGGAGGCGCCGGAAGGCGGGGAAGATACGGGTTTGGAAACCCGGGAAGAAGAAGGTGCAAATGCATGCGAATGCAGTAGAACGGATGTGATGAATGCACAAATGCGACAGAATGCATGGAATGCAAAGAACGTGAAGAACATGAAGGGCGAGAGAATGAGATCCTCCTTTTTACCCTTGGAATGGCCCATGAAGCGAAAGATGAGAATAGGGATGAAGTTGAATGGGAGGTGGGTAAAGGAGTGGAAGGCCCCTTAGCATCAAGATAACTGCCCCTCCACGGCAGTGAAAGAATACAGCCAAATGGCCTAATGGATGAAATACAAGCCCATGACGAAGCTTCAATAGTAAACGACAACTCTCTTGGAGGGTGAAAAGTAATGGTGTGAGGGAGTTGGAAAGTAGGGCTCAGAAGCATCATGTTGCCCAGGGGTTCAAGATTTGGAAGTTGGAACAGAGGGTGCCCTGCCCGGCCCTTACACCGCATCAATGCTTGGCATGGCGGCGACTTGGCCTCTTCAATCATGCCTGGCACAATAACCCGGATTGGCATCCGGCAAATGAACTCTTGCATTTTGAATAGCGCGGCCATGGCCAAATTCTTCTTTCGCAGCTCTTGATCATCCTCGACACAAGTGTTTGTAGAAGCACTCAACTTCCGAGTAGTAAAGGGAGGTGAGGCGGAGGCGGAAGGCTTTGTGGATAATGGAGGTTTAGTGGGAGGTGTAGTGGAAAGTGTTGGAGGAAGGATAAACGGAGACGGAGGTTCAAACACGTCGAGCTTCTCCCTTTGCTCCGAAGCAGTCGGGGTTGGCTCGAGTGCAAAAAAGGGTGAATCCTGCTCAGGATTAGCCACGGGTAAAGGTGAAGGGTTATGTGGTGGAATAGGTAAGGTGGGTTGAGGCGGTGGTAATGGGAGGTTAATTGAGGAAGGTTCAATGGTAGGTTTAATGGAGGCCGATGGTGTGAAAGTTGATGGTATAATGAGTGGAAGTTTAATGGAAGGCTCAGGGGAGATTGGTGTTGTGAAGGTTGATGGCATAGCGGATGGAGGTGTAATTGATGGAGGTTTAATGGAAGGTTCTGGGATAGGAGGAGACTCAAGAGGTGCTGATGTGGGCGATTGGAGTATCGACCCATCATCGTAACACCAATTAGTCTCGTAAACGGGGGTTGGATCAGGGATGGTGGCTTCGTCCTGAGCAGGGGGTTCGTCAAATGATAGTGGAGGGAGCGGGAAATTAAGGAAACTCGGAAGGGGTGCCTGTGGAGCTTCATCATCATTGTACACTGCTTCGGATTCTTCAAATGCCGGTCCTTGATTGCTTGACATGCTGAAGTCATAATCATCTCTCCTGTCTTTCCAATCTTTCTCCATCTTGGTGATATATCCAGGAAAACATGAAGAGGATTGACTGGAGTAGGAGGAGCCGTGACCCTCTTTAATTGTTCCTCCATCGAAGTGATTTTATCGAGGAGAGTTTGCCGGAGGGGTGTGACCTGAACAACAGAAGGTTGGCAAGGCCTTGAAGGAGGAGGGGCCGTATAAAAAGGCCGTGGAGGTGGATTAATGGGCCGACCCGTAGAAGAACCCGGATGGGCCGGATTGCAATGAATAAATGGGCCTTGGGGCCGTGAGGGAGGAGGAATAGAAGGAGGCGGGTGATGGGCCACCCGAGTAGAATGAACAGGAGGAGATGGGTAATGGGCTACCCGATCAGGATTGGAAGGAGGAGGGGGGTGATGGGCCACCCGTGTAGAATTGGAGGGAGATGGGTGATGGGCCACCCGAATAGAATTGGAAGGAGGTGGGTGATGGGCCACCTGTATAGAATTGGAAGGAGGGAGAGATGCATGAGATGTACCCTCAACGGCAGCCTTAAGGGCTTGGATCTGTTGAGGGGTAAGATGATCTAATGCATGAATGATCTGGGAGACCTTCTCATCATTGGGACGAGAGGATCCCGAGGGAGTAGTGGCTCGAAATTGAGTTGAAGGACCATTGGATTGGACATTACCCATGGGTCGGGCATGACCATAAGAATGAGGACGTGGCCCTTTGAAAGAATGGTGAGAATTTTGATGAACATGTTGAAATTGAGGGGAATAGGATGTGCTAGGTTGTGCATCCTCATGAATTGAATTAAACATGTTACCTTGTTTATAGTAAGCCATCATGCAATCAAAGTTCAAAATAATATGCAAAGAAGCACACAAAAGAGATGGTTACCTTGATTTGATTTGTTTGAACCTTGGTGAATTAAAGATTTTATCAAAGATTTGGAATGATTCACACAAGGGAGGAACCTAGTTTCAATATGATTTTACTTCAATGCCCACTAGGAACACTCTTTCACCACGTATAGGGCAACTAACTCGGGACTTCAAAAGGGTACAACCTGCCCGGCGTCCGTGAGGGAATCCACGGGTGCGGGGACTTATGGAGGCTTGGTTTAGGAATTTCCAATCCAAAGAGACGGAATGCTCAATGGAGGGTCGTTCCTTCACCAAGGGGGTGTGTGGCTCCTAGTATAAAGAGATAAGGCCTCTCAAACCAATGCAAAATGAATGAATGAATGCAATATATAAGCAGAAATATGATACAGTGATAAACAAAGGAGTTCGGTGAAAACACAGGAATAAGACGTCCTGGGGCAGGGCGCTACCAAAAAAAGAGACGCCCTGGGGCAGGGCGTTAATTATCAAGGATGCTCAACCAAATAAAGAGACGCCCAGGGGTGGGGGCGTCAAATCATGAAAACGCGCCCTGAAGAGAGGCGCTAAACAGGAAAAAGACGCCCTGCGATAGGGTGTTAACTAAAAAAGCGCCTCTATCAGAGGCGTTAATTGCCTTCTTCCAGAAAACCCTCGCGGCCAGCAATATCAAAGTAGAGAAGCACTCACATAGGCAATCAACAAATATGATTATTAACACAGAAGTATGCTCATCAAGATTTTAAATAAGTGAAAGTTTTAAAACAAATCTATCTAATTGACAGATCACTTTGGGGAGAGTGCAATGCACAAGGGAGGGTGCCCGAGGGGCACAAAAGGAGGGGTACACGTGGGTACCAATAGGAAAGGGCACACGTGGGTGCCAAGGGGAAAGGGGTAATCAAATAAAAAACAAGAAAGGGTCCCACCGTGATCGCCAATTTCACTACAAGAAAAAGTGGCTATAGCGACCGAATTAGAGACCGATTAAATCGGTCGCTAGTCGGTCCCAAATAGAGACCAATTCGGCGACCGAAATAATCGGTCGCATATCTGAGACCGTTTTGGCGACCGAATTTAGTTCGGTCTCCAATCGGTCGCTATATTTAGCTCGAATTTATTCCGGGCTCTTTTTTTTCAAAATCGACCGAATTGGAGACCGATGTTGCGACCGAATATATTTCGGTCTCTAATCGGTCGCTGATATGACTGCATTTACCCCGCGACCATCTCCCCCCTGCATTTACTTCTGATAACCCTTCCTCCACCGGAGCTCTCCCCTCCCCCTCCGGCCCCCTCGCCCTCCCCCCCCCCCTCTGCCTTGCGGCCACGGGCGTGGCGAGCGGCGTGGTGGTGGACGGACGCCGGAGCTCGCTGTCTCGGCCAGCCCCGCACCATCCTCGCCGTCGACCTCGTCGGTCCCCGTCGTCCTCGTCGTCACCCTCCTCGGTCTGGTAAGTCCTCTCCCTCTCGATCTCCCCCCCCTCTCCTCTCCCTCCAGCCCCGCGCCTCTCTCCCCCCCCCCCTCTCCCTCCCCACCGGCCATCGACCATGCCCTATTTCTCATTTTTTTTCTTCTTGGAGGGGTTCCAGTGAGGGGGGTTTCGGTGGGAGGGGGTGGCGGGGGAGGTTGGTCTGGGAGGGGGGGTGGAGCTCGGGTGAGGGGGAGGGGGCTCCGCAGGGGAGGGGGAGGGGGCTGCGCAGGGGAGGGGGAGGGGCTCCGGTGGAGGGGAGGGGGCTCCGCAGGGGTGAGGGGGAGGGGGCTCCGGTGGACGGGAGGGGGCTGCGCAGGGGGAGGGGCTCCGGTGGGGTGAGGGGTAGGGGGCTCCGGTGGAGGGGAGGGGGCTGCGCAGGGGGAGGGGCTCCGGTGGAGGGGGGGCTGCGCAGGGGGATGGGCTCCGGTGGAGGGGAGGGGGCTCCGCAGGGGTGAGGGGGAGGGGGCTCCGGTGGAGGGGAGGGGGTTGCGCAGGGGGAGGGGCTCCGGTGGAGGGGAGGGGGTTGCGCAGGGGGAGGGGCTCCGGTGGAGGGGGGGCTGCGCAGGGGGAGGGGCTCCGGTGGAGGGGGAGGGGCTCCGGTGAGGGGCTCCGGGGGAGGGGCTATGCTCGTGCAATGAACCTGATTTATTTAAGACTCTTGAGATGGTGTCCACATATCATTTGTTCTCCTGTAAAATAGTGTGAAATATTATAAGATTATCTTTTTAGTTTGTCCGGTCCGTTATTAATGTTCAGGCTTCAATATGCAGTCCATTTATTGTGTCATGTATTTTCCCCAATTCTTATTTTTCGATTTAAAACTGTAGCAAACCCAAAATCCAAGAACTTGAGAACCAAAAAATCCAAACATTGGATTATGAGAATTTTAAAGCAAAGGTACAAGATGAACTCTACATATGACCCCATCATTCTTATGAGAACCAAAAATAGTGTAAAAATTCAACAGATGTAATACGTGTCACTAGAGTTTTATTTAAAGACTGAGGCTTAAATAATCATTCCATGGCCTCTTTTTCTATCTGCGTTCTCAAACGCAATCTTAACGTTTGAAGGCACTTTGTCACGACCCGCAAGCGATGGACTAATTTCGTAGGGCCACTTTGATAAAGAAGTAAATCCGATTACGATAGATTAATTAGGGTGAGACGAGTTATTCTTATTTAGTTCGTTTTTTTTTCTTAATCGGAGTCGGTTAGAGATAAAGTTAGGGTATGTGAATTCTTAAAAAGGGGTGAAATAAATCACCCGAGGTGGGTTAGGAGTGGGTCAGTCGGGGTGATATACCCGCCCCTAATTCACTCCAAAAATATCTGGGAGATGACAATCAAATATTACACTAGAGAATCTTAATCATGCCAATGGACAATACTATCACTCTCCAGATCAAATATTCCTGAGCTGTCAACACTTTATTCAAGGAGAAATTCATGGGTAATCTATGTTTTATTCAAGGTCCCTTACCAACTCAGTTTCTGTTTTAATCCGAATTATTTGCCGACTCCTCGTGTCATTTCGGCACAATTTTCTCATTTACGAAGAGAAAATGGCATCTTGTTACCCACAGAGAAAAAAAAAAGCAAGACAAATGCCATCCAAAAATCTGAGACACACTGATCAGCACTTGAAAATGGAACACCTAAAGACAAAAAGATGGAGGGACATACAAGCAGTTTGGAACCAAAGGTTTACCTGTTGCAAGGTACTCAGGAGCAGCATATCCGTATGTTCCCATGACCCTAGTTGACACATGGCTCTTGTTACCAGTTGGTCCATCTTTTGCCAAGCCAAAGTCGGAAAGCTTGGCATTATAATTTTGTAGGTTTGCAAAGAAGGGATTTGAGAGGCAGAACATCATGACGGGGAACGTTAATCAAGAAAACATATCATCCATCAACTATAAGACAAGGGTCTCCACTTACTGAATCAAGAAGCACATTTGATGTCTTAAAATCCCGATATATAACCTTTGTTTCAGCACCATGCAGAAAGGCCAGCCCCTTTGCGGCTCCAAGAGCAACCTTCATCCTAAGGTTCCAGGAGAGAGGCTGGAAGTATGAACCCCCTGCAGAATCGACATTGTGGGGTTCAAAAACTGATTCAAAAGAACTACGTAGGTAACCATTGGGTAAAAGGTGAGGCCACTGCGCATTGCAATTTTTTTTCTTTAAGAAAACAGGTGCCTAAATGAGTCAGCAAACCAAACGGTGCAGAGAATAATCGAAACAGACATACTCCTAAAAAGATGGTTCTCCAGGCTTCCCCGTGGCATGAACTCATACACCAGCAGCCGGTGGTCATCCTCCAAACAGTACCCTATCAAACTCATAAGGTTGGGATGGTACAGCCGACCAAGAAAATTAACTGAATGTGTTGGATGTTACAATAAAATTCATGTTTTCATTGTGTACATGTATTGTCAATTTCACATGTTATTGCTATGTTTTTAGAATGTGTTAGTATCTTGTCAATATTTAATTAGTTGGGTGTTGTATGTTAGCTGAGATGCGTGGGTGCAACCTAACATTGCACGTATCTTAGGAGAGCGTGTTAAGCCCGTGTCAATCAATCTACCCGTTCAAGACTTTGGGATTGATGTGCACGTTCTCATTTTGAATGATGAGAATGTGTATATCTAACTCAAAGTCTTGAATTGTCCCGTTTGGACAGTCTGTGAATGTTTGATCGCACTTAGGTGGTTAATTACTATATGTGTTTGTGTTGTTTGTTAAAAATTTTGGCTGGATGCGTCTTCTCATTCCTCTCTGATATACCTTTATTGATTTTGATTATTTTCTTAACCACTTATTAGTAAGTGTTTAAGAAAATTTCTTAATCAATAAATATTTTGTGGTATATCGGAGAGGTGTGAGGAGATGCTGCCGAAATTTTTAGCAAATAACACAACACATATAGTAATTAATCGTGCGATCAAACCTTCACAGATGGGTTAAAAAGTGAAAATCTAAATGATATTTCCTTCCTATTTAAAATGGCAGAGATGGACGATGTGAGGAAAGGGTTGGAGTTTTTATTTTGTTAAACATGTTAAAGTTTTGTGTGTTTACATTTCATTTGCATAGGGAAAATGTCTGAAGATCGTTCATGGATGTACCGTAGAGTAGTTAAAATTTGAAATACCGGTCGGATGGCCATGCCGGTCATTCCAATACGACCGGGGAGATGAAAGTGACTTGTCAGAACTGACGGAATCCAAATAGGATGCCCGGTTTGAGCTCGGCGCTCAAACTTCATTTTTAAAATACACTTAGTTCAAATGAACTGTTAGGACGGGTCCGGGGGTCTAAAATTTGAAATACCGGTCGGATGGCCGTGCCGGTCATTCCAATACGACCGGGGAGATGAAAGTGACTTGTCAGAACTGACGGAATCCAAATCGGATGCCCGGTTTGAGCTCGGCGCTCAAACTTCATTTTTAAAATACACTTAGTTTAAATGAACTGTTAGGACGGGTCCGGGGGTCTAAAATTTGAAATACCGGTCGGATGGCCGTGTCGGTCATTCCAATACGACCGGGGAGATGAAAGTGACTTGTCAGAACTGACGGAATCCAAATCGGATGCCCGATTTGAGCTCGGCGCTCAAAGTTCATTTTTAAAATACACTTAGTTTAAATGAACTGTTAGGACGGGTCCGAGGGTCTAAAATTTGAAATACCGGTCGGATGGCCGTGCCGGTCATTCCAATATGACCGGGGAGATGAAAGTGACTTGTCAGAACTGACGGAATCCAAATCGGATGCCCGGTTTGAGCTCGGCGCTCAAAGTTCATTTTTAAAATACACTTAGTTTAAATGAACTGTTAGGACGGGTCCGGGTGTCTAAAATTTGAAATACCGGTCGGATGGCCGTGCCGGTCATTCCAATACGACCGGGGAGATGAAAGTGACTTGTCAGAACTGACGGAATCCAAATCGGATGCCCGATTTGAGCTCGGCGCTCAAAGTTCATTTTTAAAATACACTTAGTTTAAATGAACTGTTAGGACGGGTCCGGGGGTCTAAAATTTGAAATACCGGTCGGATGGCCGTGCCGGTCATTCCAATACGACCGGGGAGATGAAAGTGACTTGTCAGAACTGACGGAATCCAAATCGGATGCCCGATTTGAGCTCGGCGCTCAAAGTTCATTTTTAAAATACACTTAGTTTAAATGAACTGTTAGGACGGGTCCGGGGGTCTAAAATTTGAAATACCGGTCGGATGGCCGTGCCGGTCATTCCAATACGACCGGGGAGATGAAAGTGACTTGTCAGAACTGACGGAATCCAAATCGGATGCCCGATTTGAGCTCGGCGCTCAAAGTTCATTTTTAAAATACAATTTGATTATTGAACTTATATATTGTGTGTGTGTATTTATATATATGAAAATGAGCTGGCTTAAACTATTGGCATACTCTTGTTAATGCTTGATTTCTTTATTAAGGATTTGATTATAATTTTTTTAAATGATATACAGGATCATCCGTCGCGATATGTTGGACGAGACGACGACCAGGATGATGTTGGACGAGACGACGACCAGGATGAGACATATGTGGAGGATTTGTGATTTTATTTTAGTTGTGTGTATGTTGTTATTTTATTATTATGGATGTATGATTATGGATGTATGATTAATTTGTGATTTTATTTTAGTTGTGTGTAATTTGAGGTTCGTGGAGATTGTGATCCGTGTAGTTGATTTACTATTGTTTTATGAAATTGTTATTTATCAGGTGTTTGTATGTGATGAATTTGAGATTTGTCGATATTGTGATTTGTGTAGTTGATTTTATATTTATGTTATGAATTTGTTATTTATCAGGTAATTTATTTATCAGTTTATATAAATTTATAAAAAAAAAAACTACAAACTTAGCGACCGAATAGGGACCGAACCCCATTCGGTCGCTTCCTACAGAGACCATGGTAGCCACCGTCTATGCGGTATAGCGACCGAATAGCGACCATATTTGTGACCGAACAGTTAGAGACCGATCCTGCGACCGATGTTTGTCGGTCGCTTATAGCGACCGATTCGGCGACCGATTTATAGCGGTCGCTATCAGAGACAGATTCGGCGACCGATAGGCATCGGTCTCTAACTGCGACCTATTCTGCGACCGATAGGTATCGGTCGCTATTTAGCGACCATGATATAGCGACCGATATATTCGGTCGCAAATTGGTGTCAGTTCGGTCGCAGTACCTTGTTGAGACCGATCAGAGACCGAATAGCGACCGAAACGTCGGTCGCTATTCGCGCTTTTTCTTGTAGTGTTTGTAGATCGGATTAAAAATCCTCACTTTTGGGAATGAGAAATAAATAACACAACAAAAGATGCATAAGATGTGATAAAAAAATAGCACGAGGTGCTAAAGGGGAGTTGTGATCGCCAGAGGGTTTACCTCAATAAGAAGAAAATGAGATCGCGTGTACCTGGTGAAGAGTGGGATGCGGGATGGATGTGGATTTCCTCCTCCAACTCCAATTGGCCGGCCGATGAAGTGGGTTTTCTTGATTGATTACCTTGTAAAAAAGATAATAAAAAAACAAACAAAAGAAAGGGGGATCAGCCAAAGTGCAATAGTATCAATCCACAACTAACACAAAATGACGAAAAGACATCAACGTGCGCACCTCTTTTTTTGTTTTTTTTTTAAACCCCTAGCAAAGAACTAGGGAAAGGATATGATAAAATGATGCTTAATGCAATAAAAGAACTAACGACAGGGTGACAATGATAATATGCTAAGAATGAGATGAACAAAGACAAGCACAATATATCGCCCTGCTCTCCCTGACGAGAGTAAAGGGGCAACCGTGAAGATGCTGAACGGATGCAGAAGGGTGGAGAAAGCCAATGCTCGAAGGAGGAAGCAGGCGTTTGATTGGATGCAGAAAGGATGAAGAAAAACCAATGCTCAACGCCTTGAATGCCTTTTCCTTTTTCTGAATGCTCAACGTGCCTGTTCAATACCTAACATCTTAACCTTTTTCACGATCGAATGATGTTTTTCTTTTATAGCTTCAATCGGATGTGATCAAACAAGGAAGTGATAAGAATGGGTAATGAGGCATCCAAGGAAGGATTAAGATCGAGCAAGAGTCCAAGGATAGCAGGGAACTGTGAGGGAAAGATGGAAAAAAGAAGGACTCTGGAGTGAAACACGCCTTAAGCCAGGGCGTCGATTTATGAATTGACGACCTGCACAGGGACGTTTCTTGAAACACGACCTAGGAAAGGCCGTTTCTTCCTGGATTTAATTTTAGAAATAAAACTTCCTCTGTTTTAAAAACTGAGAGAACACGCCTGAGATAATAGCGTTTCTTCAAAACACGCCCTGAGGAAGGGCGTTACTCACAAAATGCCCTTTTATTTTGAAAATAGATAATTCCAGAAATTAACGGATAATACCAGGAATTGACGCCCTCACCTACGGTCGTCCTTTCTTTGAAAACGCCCTATGACAGGTCGTTACTTTCGAAAGTGACGCCCTATGCTAGGTCGTGAATCCCAAAAAATCTAGAAAAATCCAGAAAAATAGGGAAAAATAGGGGAAAATAGGAAAAAATAAGAAAAGGGTGAAAAAAGGAAGAAATCCAAGAAAAGTGAGAAAAATCACTCAAATAGAACTAATTTGAGGGTCAAATTGGGACATTACAAGGCAATATGAGATGTACTCATAGTAACGTCAATTTTGGCGTGTCTACAACTAGAAGATGCCACGGAGCTATCTGATAGGATCCGTGGGAAGGATAAGAAGGAACAAGTCACTAGTTCGGGTTCCTTCAAACCCAATTTCAAGAAGAGGCCGAGTAATGGAGGTACTCCCTCCCAAGAGCAAAAGTTCAAGAAGACCAAACATTTCTCCACCACCACTACACCTACTAAGGTGGTATGTAAGCATTGTGATAAGGCCGGGCACAAGGCCGAAGAATGTTGGAGAAAACTAGGAGCTTGTCTCCGTTGTGGGAGCCGTGATCATCGGATTCCCGACTGTCCCCTACTCAATGATCAAGCCGGTGACGGAAAGTGCCCGGTGACAAAGAATGCACGTCTCCAAGCTATTAAGGAGACAGAACAAGACGAAGGTGGACTAGTGGAAGGTACATTGAAAGTTTGTTCCAAGTCTGCATGTCTTATTTGATACTAGTGCCTCGCATTCTTTTATTTCTAAGAAGTTTGCTAATCAATTACCCATGGAACCGGAATGGATGAAATTAGTTCTTTCAACTCCTCTCGGATGCGAAGTTGACCTTACTCACCATTATCAAAACTGTGAAGTCTTGGTAAAGGTTAGGAATCTTCCTATTGACCTCATATGTTTAGACCTAAAGGAATATGATGTCATATTGGGAGCGGATTTGTTATCCAAGTATCAGGCAACTGTCGATTGCCGTAATAGCCATGTTACTTTCAAAGACTTTCCGGAACTGGTCTATACTAGCCCTAAGAGTCGGAGCAAGTCGTCTCTTATTTCGGCTCTCCGAGCTAGCAAGCTAATAAGGAAAGGATGTGTATCTTTCCTTGCGTTTGTCACTATTAAGGAGACTAAGATAGAAGACATCCCTGTTGTGCAAGAAGTTTCGGACGTGTTTCCGGAAGATTTGCCTGGATTACCTCCACAAAGAGAAGTGGCCTTCACCGTCGACTTGGTCCCTGGTGCTGGTCCAGTTTCTAAGGCACCATATAGGATGTCCCCTACCGAACTCAAGGAACTAAAGGAGCAATTGATGGAACTTCTTAAGAAGGGTTTTATCAGACCAAGCACTTCTCCGTGGGGAGCACCTGTGCTATTTGTAAAAAAGAAGGATGGATCCATGAGGTTATGCATCGACTATCGACAGTTGAATCACCTTACTATCAAGAACAAATATCCACTACCGAGAATTGATGAATTATTTGATCAAATATCTGGATCTAAGTATTTCTCGAAGATCGATCTAAGGTCGGGATATCACCAACTAAGGATCAAAGATGAGGACATTTATAAGACCGCATTCAGAAGCAGGTATGGGCACTATGAATTTGTTGTTATGCCTTTTGGGCGAACAAATGCCCCTGCAGCCTTTATGCAATTGATGAATAGTATATTCAGGCCTCATCAAGATCAATTCGTAGTGGTTTTCATTGATGATATATTGATCTATTCAAAGACCAAGGAAGAACATGAGGAGCATTTGAGGATTACATTACAGATATTGAGGATAAATCAGTTATATGTGAAGCTTAGTAAGTGCGAGTTTTGGCTTGAAGAGGTGTCTTTCCTAGGACATGTTTTATCAAAGGACGGATTATCCATAGATCCGTCAAAGGTTGAAGCTGTAAAGGATTGGGAAAGACCAACCAATGCTAGCGAGATCTGTAGTTTCTTGGGTCTTGCGGGCTATTACCGGCGATTCATCAAGGATTTCTCCAAGATCGTTGTACCACTCACTAGGCTAACTCGCAAGGAGATCCGTTATGAATGGAGTGAGGAATGTGAAAGAAGCTTCCAAGCTCTCAAGGATCACCTAACTACAGCCCCGGTCTTAGCTCTACCAGTTGAAGGAGAGAAGTTCGAGGTATACACTTATAATGCCCTAGATCCTTGGTAGGTCTTGTTGGATCTTCATTGGATCTTTTGGATTGGTTTCGGTGAGTTTCGGTTCGCTTTGGTGACTTCCGAATTGAGCTTTACGAGCCGTGTGGGTTTTTCTCTCGTACTAGTTACGGAACCCTACGGTGAGTTTTCTTGTCAGTTCCTAGACTCGCCGATGCTACATCGATGATGTACTCGTCGAGTCGGTCGTTTCGACTATTTTTGCGTATTTTTCTGAATTTGTGCATTTTCGGCGCATTTTTGGAATTTTCACAAATTAAGAAATTTTCCTAATTTCTTTTCTTTTTCTTTTCCTTTCCACTTTCTCTCTCCTCATTCGCACGTTTGCCTCTCTCTCTCTCCCGTTCTCTCTCGTTCTCCCACCCTCTCGCCTCCGACTGTAGACGGAGGGGTCCATTGGTGAGGTGGCGACGTCGGGAAGCTGTTGGGGTGCGTGATGGAGCGAGGATCGGAATGGTTTTGGCGTGATCCTGAACGGTGGATTCAAAGTTGATGTTCGAGCTCGCGGCGTGGTTTTCGGCGCGGTTTAGTCCCTTCGGGGCACGGTTTCTTCGGTGGAGGTAGGGTGATGGTTCCTCACTTCCTCCTGCTCGTTTTCCCTGCCCTTGCACTTCATTTGGCGGGGAAACGGCCGAGTTTGGGCTTGTTTAGCCTAAACCGTGATTTTCGGGTTTTGTAGGGTTTGCCAAAAAACGGCAACCATTTGTTGCTCGGTTAGTGTTGAACTGACCGTTGGGATGTTAGGATCCCATCCATGCTTGTTTTGTGTTGATCGGTGGTCATTCGAGGCTGGTAGGAGCCCGAGAACCTTGTTGACCCATTTAGGGTCGATTCGTTGGAATCACCCCGATCTTGTGTTTTTGTGCTTGCATGTGGGCTTTTTAGCGTTCTTATGTTGTTTTTCATCGACGAGGGTTGTTTCCCCTGTGCTTCGGCGTGAATGGGGCGTGGAATGGGCCGATTTTGCCAACCCCTTGTTTTCCTGCCATAACTGGTGTGGCGGTCGTTCCAGGGACCGTCACATGCCCTGACGGCCCCACGACTGACCGTTACAGTGTCTAGGTTGATTTATGTTCTTCGGGGTTTTGAGAGTGTGACGGCCCTGGGGTGGCGCGTCACATCTCTCTGACGCGTCCCGTGAGACGCGTTACACCTATTTTGTCATTTTATGTTTGGGTTAAGTCGGTTCCTCTGACGCGCTTGCCCCTGTGTGTCAGGTGAGTGTAACGCGCCTGCCCCAGGCCGTTACATTCTGGTTGACTGACGTTGACCTTTTGAGGCGGTTCCTCTGGCGCGCCTGCCCTAGCGTGTCAGGTGTGCGTAACGCACCTGCCCCAGGCCGTTACGTTCTGTTTGATCGTGTTTGACCGAGTGAGTCGGTTCGCCTAACGGCCGTTGGTGAGGACACCCGAGCAAGAATACGGCTCGACTCAGAGAGCCGCCGGTACCGGACATGCAGCACGACTCGGTCGACACCGACCTCATTGTGGCTGGGGGACAGTCTGGAGTCCGCCCCGGAACTTTGACACTTTAGTACGTATTTTTATACGTATTTGTATTTTATATGTATTTGGGTCGTATTTGTATTTTGTACGTACTTGGTCGTATTTGTACGTACTTGGTCGTATTTTGTATTGTGTACGTCTTAGGTGTGTCTTTGGCATGTATTTGGGTTTGCATCATTTTGGGATTTCAAATTTCAAATGGGTTCGAATTCAAACTCCAAGGAGGGAGAATGGAGCCCATAGAATTTAAATTCCAAATGGGTTCCAAATCCAAACTCCAAGGAGCCATGTGGAGCCCATAGAATTTAACTTTTACATGGGTTCCAAATCCAAACTCCAAGGAGTAATGATGGAGCCCATAGAATTTAAATTTCAAAGGGATTCAAATTCAAACTCTAAGGAGGGAAGGTGGAGTCCAAACTCTATATATTATCATGTACTCTTCCTCTTGAGGGATTGATGAATGAATGAATGAAAATCTGAGTTTTGCCAAGAGCATTTCCCTCTTCTTCCTCCTCTCCCCTCTAGGGTGTGACACCCTCTATCTCTTCCTCTTCCTCTTCCTCTCCCTCTAGGGTGCGACGCCCTATTTCCCCCCATCCCTTGCAGGTTTCGGCTTCTCCAACATCAGGGAGGCGACCACTCTCACCTCTCCTCAAGCCCGGAGTTCATGGATCGAAGGTTGCTACATGTCCGGAGGAGATAGCCCTTGCTGCCCTACGCATCAGTTTTTTTCTTGTCTGCCTGCAGAATTGGGCCGCAAAGATCAGGTTGGAACCCTTCCTTCCCGTCCTCATATCCCATCCATGTCTTCTTAACTCTTCTTCCTCTTCCTGTTCCCAAGACACTCCCGAAAATGGCATCCCAAAATTCGTCCATTTGCAAAAATTCCCTTTGTAATCCTTTTTCCTGCGCTGGCTGCCCCTGTGCAGACCTGCATAAAACCAGAGCCCTAAAGATCCAACCAGTACGCCATCTTCCTGACTCTTTCCTATCTTGGCCTCTTCTTATCATTTATTCTAATACAAGTCTCCTAACCGTTCCTGAAAACATCACCTCAAAATTCGTTCAGGGCGAGATTTTCTCTTTGGAGCCATTTTTGTCGCGCAGACTGACCCTGTGCAGTCCTAGCGGGACAGTGCTCAATCACCTCCAAAGAGACGACTCTCAAATTATTTCAGAACGACCAGATATTTTGAGCATTGCTCATACACATCCAATGGCATCCCACATAATTTCCCTGCACCCTTTGGAGCCCATTTTTTTGGCTTGCCACATCCACCTTCTCAGCCTTCAGTTCTGACTGCACTGGATTGCAGAACTGAGCCCAAATTGTTTGCACCGCCCACGCCCAAAACCGCCACTGTACGCCACCCCGCCACTGCTACCACTTCACCCCACGTCCCCTACGAGTCCACCACAAAAAGCCCGGTCCCATTTTCTCCCAGGAAGCCCAGGTTCCAACCCCTTCATTGGCCCATGGTTCTGCTGCCCATAGACCGGCCAGATTGTGCAAGGTCCGCTTCAAAATTTGCCACGGTCGCCACGGTGCTTGTTAGTAGCTCTACTTCCTCGGGCACCCTTTGGACCTACCCACCAGAGACCACGTCAAATTTCGTGGACAACGGACGAGAGGAAGGTCACTGTCCAGATCCGCCTTCCTGCTGCTCGCCAGGACCTGCGCAGACCGAGCTGCAGCCTGCCCGCCGGTTCGAGCTACTCCGGAGGTCCGCGCCGGTGTTGTCGTCGTCCGCCTTCCTCCAGGAGGTCCAGCACCTACTGCCACCCTCTTTCAGGGGAATCAGCACCATCCACGACGCCCGGGACTCGCCGTCCTTGCTGCTGGTTCCTGGCCGATCCACGGAGGCAGCGCTGTCCGACCGGTTCACAGCGACACACGTGGGCGACGAGTGGCACCGACCCCGTGCCCGTCACCCCACTTCGCACGATCCCCGGATATCACTGTGTAGCCTTTTACCTCCCTGCGAGGAGTGGGCATTTTGTTGACTTGTACTTGCTTAGCTTTGTACCGGGATCGTGTGACTTGGCCGGGCCTCTTCCCCACGCCCCGAGCGTGGAGGTATGCGTCTACTCCTCCCTCGGTATTGTTTGCTTATTTAGTATACTCTCTTGAAGCCGCTGCTTGTGCGTAGTAGGGCCCTAGCTAGTTCTTTATTTTATTCACTGCTGCGGTGAGTGAGTGAGACCGTCCTGTGACTCACCCGAGTTGCGAGTGTGGAGTTGACCACCCTAGACTCGCCGGTTTCTTAATCGTGCAGATCGGCACGCTTCCCTCTCTTGGGGCGCTTGCGAGCTTGTGTTCCTTATTATATAGCATAATTACTCTCTTGAGAACTATAGGCATTGAGTTACGCTACTTGGATTGTTGTGCAATTGCTGGTCATAGGAGCCCGTTAGTCATATCGTTACATCGAGTCCTAGTTCGCATAGCGTTCCGCATCAGTTTTGGTATCAGAGCCATAGGTTGTCTAGGGTGCATTTGAGTCTTCGTTCTACCCCCATTTGTCCCTTAGAGTCTTGCATTGGTTTGCATTATAAAAAAAAAAAAAATTCCCTTGCATTTAGTTCCATTACATGCCCACTCGGCGTGGTACAGATTACCGACACCCGGTCCCAATGGGTGACCCTAGGAATACTGCCCCTAGTGACTTTTCCCTTCAGGATATGATGTAGGCTCTCATGAATCGGATAGATCAGTCCGATAAGAGCTTTAGAGATCATGCTGCATTCATGGAGGGCCGGATGAAGGCCATGGAGGACCGGATGGAGGCTTCCGACCGGACCATTCAAGGTCTAGTTGGACGGCCCAACCAGGATAGAGCTCCGCGTGAGGATGTCCCCGGGCAGGCCCAAGGCCCACTTGACCCTGCTCTTCGGCCCGTACACCCTAGGGCCGACGACCGGAGACCACGTATTCAAGAGTTTGATGATTTTGGGTCCGATAATGAGGTTGAGGGTTATGGCCGTGCTCGACGTGGCTATAGGCCCCATAGGGACGACGAGGATGACCGTCTCCTTAGGTCCGTGTGCGCGGATCCTCCTACCTTTGATGGGTCCTTGGACCCTAAGATCTATGTTGATTGGGAGGCGGGTATGGACCGCTACTTTGAGTGGTATGAGATGACGGACCACCGGAGAGTCCGATTTGCCAAAATGAAATTGCTAGGGCAGGCACAGACTTATTGGAGAAACGTGGAGAGCCTGTTGATGCAGCGACATCAACCCCAGATTGAGACATGGGATGATATGAAGGTAAAGCTCAGGCAAAAATACCTTCCTTCCACATACCGTCAGAGGCTTATTGATAGGTGGCAGAGTCTCAGCCAAGGGGATCGGACTGTGACCGACTACATCGCCGATTTTGATGAGTACTACTTACGATGTGGGGTCACGGAGGAGAGTGCCATGACCATCTCCCGCTTCCGTCGGGGTCTGCGGCCGCACTACCAGTATGAGTTATTTCGCCGCCATGCCACGACCCTGGAGGAGGCTTATCAGGTCGCACTCGAGTTAGAGCAGTTTGAGTCCGAGTTTGCTCCTGTCCAGCGCCTGGGACCCACATATCCTCGTGGGTCGGACCCTCGTGCTATGACTGGACCTTACCCTCGGGGACCTGTGGCCCGTCCACAGGAACCCGCTCGTCAGGACTTCACTGCCCTTATACCGCGCCCTCCCCCTCCGAGGGACTATCCCCCTCGACCCCAGGCTCCAGCCCCGGCCCCTCGGCCTCAGCAGCCCACCATTCCTACCCGACCCCAGCTTCCACCACCCCCGGCCCGTCGTGATGACAAGGGAAAGGGGCCGATGACTGGTGGAGCACCTCAGGGCACTGGGTCCCGTCATGAGTGTTATAGGTGCGGAGGGGTTGGTCATTATGCTGTTAGTTGTCCTACCCGATCCTCTTTGGTCATCGGAGATTCTTCGACTGGTGAGCTCGCACATGGTGTCGTATCCGTCAGTTATGAGGCTGACCAGGAGCTCGCGGAGGAATTCTTTGATGAGCTGCTTGAGGGTGAGCAACTAGATGTCCAGGGCACACAGTGCCAGGATGACGTCCAGCTGGGTGTTGTCAGGTGTATCTTGACCCAGCCGTTGGTGAGTGATGACTGGCGTCGCACCACCATTTTTCATACCTTTTGTAGGCTGGGTGGGAAAGCCTGCAAGGTGATCATAGATAGTGGGAGCTGTATTAACGCTATCTCTACGGGTACTGTGACTCGCTTAGGGTTGACCCCCGTGGACCACCCTTCCCCTTATCGCGTGTCATGGGTAGATTCCACCTCTATCCCAGTAAGGCTGCGATGTATGGTGCCATTGCAGTTCCATGCCTACCAGGATGGGATCTGGTGTGATGTGTTGCCTATGGAGGTAGGTAGTATTATCCTGGGAAGGCCCTGGTTATTTGATCGGGATGCTACCCTCCATGGCCGGTCAAACACATGCACATTCGACCATAATGGCCAACGGATTACCCTTCACCCGTCCCAGCCGAGGAGTCCATCCATCCGGGGTCCCACTGGGCCTAGTACCCCGACTCCTACTATTCCAGGGCCCAGTACCCCATTGCCAGCTCAGGCTATGACCTTGCCTCCGGATGTCCCTGCCCTGAGTGTTCCTCCGACTAGGAGGTTGATGCTAGTCAGCTCCCGGGAGTTGGAGCGTGACTTTGTTAGAGGGGACCCTATTTTTGCCATTATAGTCCGAGAGGTGGTTGGAGAGAAGGAGAGTGATCTCCCATCTGATGTTGCTGATGTCCTTCGGGAGTTTACTGATGTATTTCCTGATGATTTACCCGAGGGTCTTCCACCTATGCGGGACATTCAGCATGCTATTGACCTGATTCCGGGGTCCTCATTGCCCAATTTGCCACATTATAGGATGAGCCCCGCTGATCACGCTGAGCTTCAGCGTCAAGTTGAGGAGTTGATGACAAGGGGATCTCTTCGTGAGAGCATGAGTCTATGTGCCGTCCCTGCCTTGCTTGCCCCTAAGAAGGACGGTACTTGGAGGATGTGCGTCGACAGCCGTGCAATCAATAAGATCACGGTAAAGTATAGATTTCCCATTCCCCGCTTAGATGATATGCTCGATATGATGGCGGGAGCCACTATGTTTTCCAAGATTGATCTGAAGAGTGGCTATCACCAGGTGAGGATCAGGCCCGGTGATGAGTGGAAGACGGCCTTTAAGACCAAAGATGGTCTTTATGAGTGGCTGGTCATGCCCTTTGGGATGACCAATGCTCCCAGTACTTTTATGCGGCTGATGACTCAGGTCCTTCGACCTTTGATTGGGGTCTTTGTGGTGGTATATTTTGATGATATCCTTATCTATAGCCGCACTCGGGAGGCCCACTTAGACCATCTACGGCAGCTCTGTCTTATTCTGAGGAGAGAGAGTCTTTATGCCAACCCTAAGAAATGCGCTTTCATGACAAGTCAGGTCACATTCTTGGGGTTTATCGTGTCTAGCGAGGGAGTCTCCGCTGACCCAGAGAAGGTCAGGGCCATAGTGGAGTGGCCCAAACCTCGTACTCTTCATGATGTCCGCAGCTTTCACGGACTGGCGACCTTCTATCGCCGCTTTATTCGAGGCTTCAGCTCTATCACGGCCCCAATTACAGATTGCATCCGAAAGGGGACGTTTGAGTGGACGAAGGCCGCCTCAGCCGCATTTGGGCTCCTCAAGGAGCGCATGACCCAAGCACCTATTCTTAGACTCCCTGATTTCACGAAGGTGTTTGAGGTCTCTTGTGATGCCTCCGGGGTTGGTATTGGTGGTGTTCTGAGTCAGGAGACCCACCCCATTGCATACTTCAGTGAGAAATTGAGCGATGCTAAATTGCGTTATTCTACGTATGATGAAGAGTTTTACGCAGTTGTGCAGGCCCTTCGGCATTGGAGACATTACTTGTTGCACCAGGAGTTTATCCTGTTTTCTGATCATGAGGCACTCAAGTATCTCCATGCCCAGAAAAAGCTCAATTCTCGTCACAGTCGCTGGGTGGAGTTCCTTCAGGATTATACCTTTGTGCTGAAGCACAAGGCCGGTGCGGAGAACCGGGTGGCCGACGCTCTGAGCCGTCGCGCTTATCTTTTGACCACCATGAGTGTAGAGGTGGTAGGGATGGATAGGATGAAGGAGGCATATGCCGATTGTCCGGACTTTGGTCCGATTTATACCACCCTCCAGTTGGGGCCATCCCAAGAGCACATTGATTATATGTTGCAGGATGGTTATCTCTTTCGTGGGAGTCGCTTGTGTGTTCCACGGACTTCCGTTCGTGACTTCCTCACTTGGGAGATGCATGCGGGAGGTCTAGCCGGCCACTTCGGTCGGAATAAGACCATCGAGGCAGTCGAGCATCGTTTTTATTGGTCTAGTTTGAAGCGTGACGTTGCTCGCATTGTGGCCCAGTGTCGTACCTGCACTGTGGCCAAAATGAGGAAGCAGGTTTCAGGTCCTTATACTCCTCTTCCTGTGCCTGATAGGCCGTGGCAGGATATCAGCAAGGATTTTATTTTGGGGTTGCCACGGACCGCCCGCAAGCATGATTCAATTTTTGTGGTGGTTGATACGTTTTCGAAGATGGCCCTCTTCATTCCCTGTTCAAAGACTTCAGACACCTCTAGGGTTGCTCGATTGTTCTTCTCTAGTGTAGTGAGCCGATTTGGGCTTCCTAAGTCCATTGTGTCCGATCGAGATGTCCGGTTCACTAGCTACTTTTGGAAGACTCTTTGGCATTTGATGGGTACTCAGCTCAAATTCTCCACAGCTTACCACCCCCAGACTGACGGGCAGACTGAGGTAGTCAATAGAAGTTTGGGGAACCTCTTGAGATGTTTGGTTAGGGAACGCGAGAGGGACTGGGATTCGATTTTGCCACTTGCCGAGTTTGCATATAATGACTCAGTCAATAGGTCCACAGGAATGAGTCCTTTTGAGGTTGTTACAGGATATAGACCTAGGAAGCCAGTGGATCTTGTTCCCTTACCCATGCATGCTAGAGTGTCGCAGTCTGCAGAGTCGTTTGCCGAGCATGTTAGGGGTTTGCATGATGGTATTCGTCATCATATAGAGACCAGCAACGCGCGATATAAAGAATTGGTTGACGCTCATAGACACCCCCGTGAGTTCCGAGAGGGAGATTATGTCATGATCCGGGTCAGACCGGAACGGTTTCCTTCTGGAGCTGTGAAGAAACTACAGGCTCGTGGTGCTGGCCCCTTTAGAGTAGTTAAGCGAGTTGGATCCAATGCATATGTTGTTGACTTAACGGACGACTATGGTATAAGTTCCACATTCAATGTCTCGGACTTAGTCGCATATAGGGACCCGGCAGTGATCCCTAGTGAGTTGTTTGGGCCTTCTCCACCCTTTGTGAGTGAGCCCTCCCCTGCGAGTCCACTTCCAACCCTGTCACCTCAGCAGCGTGAGCGGATAGAGTCTATACTAGATGAGCAGGTGACCACCACCAGGAGTGGCGCGTATCACCGCTACTTGGCACGTTGGAGGGGACGGCCCGCGTCCGATGATGCATGGATCACCCGGGCAGAACTGGAGAGGTTAGATCCAAACTTGCTAGAGCGGTACCAGAGTGATCGAGACCCTTACTCAACAGGGTCGAGTTCTTCCCACCCGGGGAGAATTGGTGAGGACACCCGAGCAAGAATACGGCTCGACTCAGAGAGCCGCCGGTACCGGACATGCAGCACGACTCGGTCGACACCGACCTCATTGTGGCTGGGGGACAGTCTGGAGTCCGCCCCGGAACTTTGACACTTTAGTACGTATTTTTATACGTATTTATATTTTATATGTATTTGGGTCGTATTTGTATTTTGTACGTACTTGGTCGTATTTGTACGTACTTGGTCGTATTTTGTATTGTGTACGTCTTAGGTGTGTCTTTGGCATGTATTTGGGTTTGCATCATTTTGGGATTTCAAATTTCAAATGGGTTCGAATTCAAACTCCAAGGAGGGAGAATGGAGCCCATAGAATTTAAATTTCAAATGGGTTCCAAATCCAAACTCCAAGGAGCCATGTGGAGCCCATAGAATTTAACTTTTACATGGGTTCCAAATCCAAACTCCAAGGAGTAATGATGGAGCCCATAGAATTTAAATTTCAAAGGGATTCAAATTCAAACTCTAAGGAGGGAAGGTGGAGTCCAAACTCTATATATTATCATGTACTCTTCCTCTTGAGGGATTGATGAATGAATGAATGAAAATCTGAGTTTTGCCAAGAGCATTTCCCTCTTCTTCCTCCTCTCCCCTCTAGGGTGTGACACCCTCTATCTCTTCCTCTTCCTCTTCCTCTCCCTCTAGGGTGCGACGCCCTATTTCCCCCCATCCCTTGCAGGTTTTGGCTTCTCCAACATCAGGGAGGCGACCACTCTCACCTCTCCTCAAGCCCGGAGTTCATGGATCGAAGGTTGCTACATGTCCGGAGGAGATAGCCCTTGCTGCCCTACGCATCAGTTTTTTTCTTGTCTGCCTGCAGATTTGGGCCGTAAAGATCAGGTTGGAACCCTTCCTTCCCGTCCTCATATCCCACCCATGTCTTCTTGACTCTTCTTCCTCTTCCTGTTCCCAAGACACTCCCGAAAACGGCATCCCAAAATTCGTCCATTTGTAAAAATTCCCTTTGTAAACCTTTTTCCTCCGCTGGCTGCCCCTGTGCAGACCTGCATAAAACCAGAGCCCTAAAGATCCAACCAGTACGCCATCTTCCTGACTCTTTCCTATCTTGGCCTCTTCTTATCATTTATTCTAATACAAGTCTCCTAACCGTTCCTGAAAACATCACCTCAAAATTCGTTCAGGGCGAGATTTTCTCTTTGGAGCCATTTTTGTCGCGCAGACTGACCCTGTGCAGTCCTAGCGGGACAGTGCTCAATCACCTCCAAAAAGACGACTCTCAAATTATTTCAGAACGACCAGATATTTTGAGCATTGATCATACACATCCAATGGCATCCCACATAATTTCCCTGCACCCTTTGGAGCCCATTTTTTTGGCTTGCCACATCCACCTTCTCAGCCTTCAGTTCTGACTGCACTGGATTGCAGAACTGAGCCCAAATTGTTTGCACCGCCCACGCCCAAAACCGCCACTGTACGCCACCCCGCCACTGCTACCACTTCACCCCACGTCCCCTACGAGTCCACCACAAAAAGCCCGGTCCCATTTTCTCCCAGGAAGCCCGGGTTCCAACCCCTTCATTGGCCCATGGTTCTGCTGCCCATAGACCGGCCAGATTGTGCAAGGTCCGCTTCAAAATTTGCCACGGTCGCCACGGTGCTTGTTAGTAGCTCTACTTCCTCGGGCACCCTTTGGACCTACCCACCAGAGACCACGTCAAATTTCGTGGACAACGGACGAGAGGAAGGTCACTGTCCAGATCCGCCTTCCTGCTGCTCGCCAGGACCTGCGCAGACCGAGCTGCAGCCTGCCCGCCGGTTCGAGCTACTCCAGAGGTCCGCGCCGGTGTTGTCGTCGTCCGCCTTCCTCCAGGAGGTCCAGCACCTACTGCCACCCTCTTTCAGGGGAATCAGCGCCATTCACGACGCCCGGGACTCGCCGTCCTTGTTGCTGGTTCCTGGCCGATCCACGGAGGCAGCGCTGTCCGACCGGTTCACAGCGACACACGTGGGCGACGAGTGGCACCGACCCCATGTCCGTCACCCCACTTCGCACGATCCCCGGATATCACTGTGTAGCCTTTTACCTCCCTGCGAGGAGTGGGCATTTTGTTGACTTGTACTTGCTTAGCTTTGTACCGGGATCGTGTGACTTGGCCGGGCCTCTTCCCCACGCCCTGAGCGTGGAAGTATGCGTCTACTCCTCCCTCGGTATTGTTTGCTTATTTAGTATACTCTCTTGAAGCCGCTGCTTGTGCGTAGTAGGGCCCTAGCTAGTTCTTTATTTTATTCACTGCTGCGGTGAGTGAGTGAGACCGTCCTGTGACTCACCCGAGTTGCGAGTGTGGAGTTGACCACCCTAGACTCGCCGGTTTCTTAATCGTGCAGATCGGCACGCTTCCCTCTCTTGGGGCGCTTGCGAGCTTGTGTTCCTTATTATATAGCATAATTACTCTCTTGAGAACTATAGGCGATGAGTTACGCTACTTGGATTGTTGTGCAATTGCTGGTCATAGGAGCCCGTTAGTCATATCGTTACATCGAGTCCTAGTTCGCATAGCGTTCCGCATCAGCCGTGCTCCCGTGCGTTAGGTGTGTGTAACGCGCCTGCCCCAGGCCGTTACATACTGTTTTGGCTGAGTTGGGGTGGTTGTGTCGTTGTTTATAATGGCCTCGTCCCCGTGCGTCGGGTGGATGTAACGCGTCCAGTCGGGACCGTTACATGCCTCTCAGCCAGTTGTTGTTTTGGGTTTTGCTGGCCCTGACGCGCTTGCCCTAGCGCGTTAGGTGTCTGTAACGCGTTTGGTCTGGCGCGTTACATGGTCCGTGTGTTTTTGAGTTTGACGGTTGTTGGCCCTGACGGCCCCGGTCGGGCGCGTCAGGCTGGTGTAACGCGTCGGGTGCTGGCCGTTACATGCCTTTGCGTTTCTAGAAGTTGGTTAGGGCGGTGAGTGTGACGGCTTCTCCCCCGACCGTCACATTGGGTGTAACGGCCTAGGCTTAGACCGTCAGGTTCATGTAGCGGTCTAAGGGTGGTGCGTTACATGCCTTGTGCTTCGATTTCCGTTGTTTCGGTTTCTGCTTGCCTTGGCTCGTCCTTGTGGTCTGCCCGTTGTCCCGTGGATGTCTCTTGACGTCCTATGAGGGCTAAGACTACGTTGTAAGGTGGCCAGGAGTCTTCTTGCTTATGGTAGGATTCTCTATCCTGCTCTTGTGTGTGTCTTTGGTTGGGTTCCGATCAACCCGGGGTGACCCAGGGGTTCACAGGTGACCTTGTGTGTGGGTGTCTTGGCGGTTTTGTCCACCCCGAGACACTGGTTCTGGATGCCTCGAGGTATCATTTTACCTTGGGTTGCGTGTCCAGGTGTGCTGAGGGTCTTCGGTGTTCCCTCAGATCTCCGTGAGTTGTTTTCTGCGGAGTGTCGTTTCTTGTGGCTTAGGATTAGACCGATTGGCGGCTTGTTCCGCTGTCTGTGACGATCTTGCCTTTGAGTCGTTCGACTCGGGATCGTTACATGGTAGGTCTAGTTGCCTGGTCCTGAGTCGGTTGGCAGTGGGTGTACTGCCAGTGGTGCTTCGTAGTACGTGTGACAGGGCTTCCGTACACTATCTGTACTCTAGCACTTGTGTTTTGGAGTCTGTGCCTTGTGAACCTCCACTAGTCGTAGCCTGTGACGTAGGCTTTTCTTAGTACGTCACCCACCGGGAGTGGTGGATGGGCAGTTTCCCGTTACACGGTTTTTAAGCTAGTTTCGTGGGCCCCGGCCAACGGTAGCGTCCTACCGAGGGGAATACTAGCTAGAGGCCTGGCCTAGGTAGTGGTCAGTGTGTGCACACGTGGTCAGGGACTGGGGACTTGCGTCGACGGGCGTGGCCCTGACTAGTCACTCACAGCGTGGTACTGCGGTCTTGTGTCCGTGAGGTGCCATTTTTCCTTAGAACATCGTTGTTCCTTGGACCTGGTTCTTAATGTGTCTAGTCTCCCCCGTGCTGCACACTGTCTGGTAGACATGACACTTGAGGCGCAGTGTAAGACGTCAGTGGACGCATCTGGCTGTTCTTCTAGTGTGAGGGTACTCCTATCACTTGACCGGCGACTCTCGCATTTCTCGGAGCCGATGTTCTCCTTTCCATGTCGGCTAGTCTTGGCCTTGCCCAAGATTTGCTTCCCTGGCTGTGTGGTCTATTCTTGGCTGTGTCCAAGATGAGCCTTGGGTTGCGTACACGATGTTCCAATCGTGTAGGCCGTTGTGGTTGTTTTATCTGTCCTTGCAGGTCTTCGTTTTGGACCTGGCGTCGGGTGGACAGATCGGTAACTTCTGACTTTGCTGGATCAGAGTCGCCCTTCTATCGTTGCTTGGAGTAGTTTGTGATGCGGGACGAGACACGGACACGACAAGCTCGTGACTGCCCCTTAACGAGGGAAGCGTCGGATGTGCGCGGTTGAGAAACCGGCTGTGAGCTAGGGTGGTCGGCTCTCACTCGTGCCCGGATCGGGTCACGGGACGGTAACGCTCTCTCTCGCAGCAGCGGTGATATAAATAGAAAGCGAGCTAATTACCCTATCATGCTCTCTAGCAGTGGCATAAGCAAGTATATATGAAAATTAAGCAAAATGCCAAGTAAGGGAGCGAATGCGATACCTCCACGCGCTCGGCGTGGGGATGACGGGCCCGGCCGAACTCGTGCTCCCAGGACAGTTAATACATGAATATTACAGCAATGGAAATATGCCCACTCCACGCAGGGAGGTAAAGGGTGACACAATGGGCCCGGGAGGGCTGAATTCGGGATGACGGGCAGCTTTGTGTGTTGATTCGACTACACCCGAACACGTGACGGTGGGGCCCACGTGCTGTCCGGAGGGGCCGTGTGGGACCCGGTGGCACCGCTGTAGTGGTGGGTACCCGGAGGGTCGCTCCTTGGGATGGCGGCACGCTGGTTCACCGGCTGGAGGCCCGGCGGCTCCGTTCGGCACCGGTCGGAAAACCCGATCGAAAATCTGCCTGTTCTGTATTTCGGCGCGCGCTCCGGCGAGAATGGGCGCTGCAATCAGCCCCGATGTCGAATCGACACGAGACTGGCACCGTTGGAAAGCTAGCTTGAAGTTCTTCAACCTAGGCCCAAAAATCTGGCCTAGATTTGCTCGGATCTTGACTTATGGAATTTTCAATCTCCTATTGTACAGTAACCGAAGACTCAGGCCTGCAGAGAACTTGACTGTGGATTACCTTTGACCGCAAGGTAGACGTTCGAATCTGGGATTGTATTCTTCAGAAACGTTGTGGGAAATTGAGCTGGGAAGACGGAAAAAGTGGTTTGGATCCGTTTGGATGTGTCTATGATTTTCTGTGATTTTTTTGGCGGACGAAGGTAAGATCTGGGATCAGGGGAACAGAACTGTAGCTGGGACTGAGAACGATTTTTAGAAAATATGAAATGGACGAACCAAAAATTGAGAAAAATTTTGGACGAAGGGGTGGATGAGTGTAATCTCCAGTAAAATTGGGCGAACTAAAATAAATCAAAAAGTGGACCTAGGACATGAAACTCCGGGCTACTGTCACTGTAGACAGTGACAGAACAGATCTGAAATTGAGAGTTGAACGAAGATGAAACAATATGAAACGGTGGCTTTTGAACCTGGATTTTTTTGTGGAGAATGGGATAGAAGATAACCCTCAAAATTTCAAATCGATCTGAACTCGTGGCTGAGACAGACAAATCGTGGAAGCTTCTGTGGTCGGATGAAGGCAGAACTGCAGAGGCGGCTCGATGGCGGCACGAACGGCGGCGGCGGCGGCACAGACGATCACCGGAGGTTGAGAGGAGATGATGGGAGATAGAAACACTCTAGAAATGGAGGTTGGGATGAAGAAACCAGAGGGAGAGATGGAGGAGGTCGAAATTCACTCAAGGCATTCAACAAAATTCTGATTTTTCATTGATTTTCTCATGAAAATACAACATTATATATGACTTACATCAAATGCAATGTGGACCCTTAGATCTAGGGAAGAGGATTGAAGGGCTGGGATTGCATGCCACAAACACACAAAAAAAACATTAAATATTAAAGGGGGGGGGCGGCCTATTGACTAGCTTAATGGGTGAATGGAATTTTGACTTGGTAGGTGGCCTACCTTGGACAAAATGAGCCACTTGTCTACCATGTGGCATATGACTAGTCCACTCATCTAGAAGGCCACCTAGGCTGGTTGACCAGCCCCACATGGTCTAGGTGGACCAATGGGAAAGGGGTGAGGGCCCCCTGGCTTGGGCCTACTGGAATTTTACATATAAACCCACTAAGACTTACAATTGCGTACCCATATAACACAAGGGTATACATACAAATATGAAAGGACGTACATGCAAGCATAATGTGAGCGGGCTGTCGTTGATGTCCCCATCAATTCTCCCCGGGTGGGAGGAACTCGACCCCGTCGAGTAAGGGTATGGCTGCTCCGGTACTCCGACGGATCCGTCACCGTGCCAAGTAGCGCGGGTATGCTCCACTCCAAGCGATCGTCACCTGCTTATTCCATATATACTCGATATGCGAACTGCTATGGGCTAAAGGTGGTCACTCCGAAGGGGCACTCTCAAAAGGAAAGGAAGCGGCTCGAAGACTTACTAGGAATCACCGCTGAGCCCCTATAGGTGACTGATCTAGGTATAGATGTAGAACCGGTCCCATACTCATCGGGTGAGTCCAATCACCTCTTACTCATAAGAGAACGACAACGAGCTTACACACGACACATGCCGACTCACCATGCACTAACACACGAATGCAAACCACACAACAATCGACTCAAAACACACCACACAAACAAACCACACAAGAAAACACACTGACTCAACTATGACCCTAGACACACCTAATGTTAGTCCGACCCGTACATGGGTGACGGCGGACCAGGACACCCGAATATGTGCCATGCATGCATGTTGTGCAACTAGGAATGGATGGCATGGGGAACACCTATACGTCGGGTGTGGTTATGCGTGGACGGCCTTTCGAATGTGGGCGACTCGGGTGGTTTAGAAGGGCCGGGTGTAGGTGGGTCGGGATTGGTGGATGTAGATGGCCCATCCCGAGGGGTAGGGGCATAAAAGTGGGCTTCCTTGAAGAAGGGGAGTACGGGTGGTAACTCGGGAAGCCTAATAGTGAAGGGGTCAAAAGGGTCAAAGATGGTATGACCCCTTGTGGTGGGTTCCAACATGACATGGTCCCAATCGTGAAATTCTTGAAGAGGTGAATGGTCACCTTCATCCGCCATAGTGAACGGGACGATGGTCATGTGAAGAAAATAAACTTCCTCCCTTGGGCAAAAGGGAATGAAGTCGGACTCGGCCGGCATCGGGAGGAGTAGAAGAATCTCCGTGGTGACACACCCCACGGTGCACACGGAGGTAATGGATCCTAAGGCCGGATGGGTGAAGCTAAGACTAGCGGGTTGGTCAAAGCCTCGGGCCAAAAGATGCGTCAACTCCGATTGTGAATCTAATCCCATAATAAGGTCATCCAAAGTATCGACATGGTGACTAGACCGAAAAGTTGTGTGGTAGGAGTTGACGGACACCAAAGGTAGGGTAGGGTCCATGGATGGAAAGGGATGTGGGACCAAGCCATCCTTGAGCCAACTAAAAAGCGGCTCGGCGATGTATAGTGTACCCGTTAGAAATACGGGTGGCTCGGGCCTTGGTGGCTCCAAATGAGATAGTTCTGAATCATGTTCGGACATAGAGAGTGATGACATTGGAGCTCTCATAGGTGAGGAAGGAATGTCCCTCTCATGGTGAAGGGGTCCTTGGGGTGGTTCCGGGAACAACCAATCTACCCCGATATACCGATCTAGGCTAGTACTAAACCGATCTAGGCTTGTACTAAACCTTTGCACTTTTCCCAGCATGGCTTGGAACATTGCGCCCACTTCATCTGGACTATAGGCTCGGGATGTGGCCATGGTGGCCAAGATGGGGTTGGGTCCCCTAGGAATGGATATGCAAGGCCATTTGGACAAAACACTAGACACGACCCTAAGTAATGCAAAGTTGGAATGTGACTCGACGACAACCTAGACACAACCAAGACTCGGTACGTGGCGGAGATAAGCGATCCAAAGATCAGTCGCGCAAGTGTGCGGCCTTCCCGATAGGCGTAGCCTAACGTTCGGACAACACCTTTTGATATACCGAGTAAAGGGATGCGAAGCAAAAAGACACTTTTTTTGTTTGTTTTAAAACAATGATGACCCTAAACACGACTTAAACAATGACTAATGACTAGACGTACATGACACTCTTTTTTTTTCTTGACACCCTAGACTCAACTCGCTCTGATACCAAATTGATGCGGGACGAGACACGGACACGACAAGCTCGTGACTGCCCCTTAACGAGGGAAGCGTCGGATGTGCGCGGTTGAGAAACCGGCTGTGAGCTAGGGTGGTCGGCTCTCACTCGTGCCCGGATCGGGTCACGGGACGGTAACGCTCTCTCTCGTAGCAGTGGTGATATAAATAGAAAGCGAGCTAATTACCCTATCATGCTCTCTAGCAGTGGCATAAGTAAGTATATATGAAAATTAAGCAAAATACCAAGTAAGAGAGCGAATGCGATACCTCCACGCGCTCGGCGTGGGGACGACGGGCCCGGCCGAACTCGTGCTCCCGGGACAGTTAATACATGAATATTACAGCAATGGAAATATGCCCACTCCACGCAGGGAGGTAAAGGGCGACACAATGGGCCCGGGAGGGCCGAATTCGGGATGACGGGCAGCTTCGTGTGTTGATTCGGCTACACCCGAACACGTGACGGTGGGGCCCACGTGCTGTCCGGAGGGGCCGTGTGGGACCCGGTGGCACCGTTGTAGTGGTGGGTGCCCGGAGGGTCGCTCCTTGGGATGGCGGCACGCTGGTTCGCCGGCCGGAGGCCCGGCGGCTCCGTTCGGCACCGGTCGGAAAACCCGATCGGAAATCTGCCGGTTCTGTATTTCGGCGCGTGCTCCGGCGAGAATGGGCGCTGCGATCAGCCCGATGTCGGATCGACACGAGACTGGCGCCGTTGGAAAGCTAGCTTGAAGTTCTTCAACCTAGGCTCAAAGATCTGGCCTGGATCTACTCGGATTTTGACTTATGGAATTTTCAATCTCCTACTGTACAGTAACCGAAGACTCAGGCCTGTAGAGAACTTGACTGTGGATTACCTTTGACCGTGAGGTAGAAGTTCGAATCTGGGGTTGTATGCTTCAGAAATGTTGTGGGAAATGGCGCTGGGAAGACGGCAAAAGTAGTTTGGATCCGTTTGGATGTGTCTATGATTTTCTGTGATTTTTTTAGTGGACAAAGGTCGGATCTGGGATTAGGGGGACAGAACTGTAGCTGGGACTGAGAATGATTTTTAGAAAATATGAAATGGATGAACCAAACATTGAGAAAAATTGTGGATGAAGGGGTGGATGAGTGTAATCTCCAGTAAAATTGGGCGAACTAAAATAAATCAAAAAGTGGACCTAAGACATGAAACTCCGGGCTACTGTCACTGTAGACAGTGACAGAACAGATCTGAAATTGAGAGTTGAACGAAGATGAAACAATATGAATTGGTGGCTTTTGAACCTGGATTTTTTTGTGGAGAATGGGATAGAATATAGGAACCAACCCTCAAAATTTCAAATCGATCTGAACTCGTGGCTGAGACAGACAAATCGTGGAAGCTTCTGTGGTCGGATGAAGGCAGAACTGCAGAGGTGGCTCGATGGCAACACGAACGGCGGCGGCGGCGGCACAGACGATCACCGGAGGTTGAGAGGAGATGAAGGGAGATAGAAACACTCTAGAAATGGAGGTTGGGATGAATAAACCAGAGGGAGAGAGGGAGGAGGTCGAAATTCACTCAAGGCATTCAACAAAATTCTGATTTTTCATTGATTTTCTCATGAAAATACAACATTATATATGACTTACATCAAATGCAATGTGGACCCTTAGATCTAGGGAAGAGGATTGAAGGGCTGGGATTGCATGCCACAAACACACAAAAAAAACATTAAATATTAAAGGGGGGGGCGGCCTATTGACTAGCTTAATGGGTGAATGGAATTTTGACTTGGTAGGTGGCCTACCTTGGACAAAATGAGCCACTTGTCTACCATGTGGCATATGACTAGTCCACTCATCTAGAAGGCCACCTAGGCTGGTTGACCAGCCCACATGGTCTAGGTGGACCAATGGGAAAGGGGTGAGGGCCCCCTGGCTTGGGCCTACTGGAATTTTACATATAAACCCACTAAGACTTACAATTGCGTACCCATATAACACAAGGGTATAAATACAAATATGAAAGGACGTAAATGCAAACATAATGTGAGCGGGCTGTCGTTGATGTCCCCATCAGTTTGGTGTGCCGAGGTTAGTTCGGCCGCCGCTTGTCTGGCGCGGGTTCTTCCCCTTCCTTGCTTGTTCCCTACTTCTACTTCCAGTCTGTTCGCTACTGCCTGTAGCGTAGTTTTACAGCTTTGTAGTGTAGTTTCCTGCTTTACTGCACCTGCAATTTTTGTTGTTGTTGTTCCGTGTTACTGCATGTTTTTCAGTGGGGATCCGTGTGACCCCTACTGAGCCAGTGACACGTGGCTCACCCCTACTTTTCAGGTGGGGTGATGTCGTTCGTTCCGCTTCCGCGTGGTTCCTGGACTGTGCGTGCTCGTTGCGTGCCGCTGCCGCCAGCTGGTGCCTGCGTCGGGCTTCCCCCGACCTTTTGGTACGTCTTTCCTTTCTGTCGACTAAACTGTGCTAGACTTGTTGTCTTTAGCTTTGGACTGACTCTGGGATATAATTGTTAATTTGAAAACTGTTAATTAAAAAGTAATTTTATTTCTGCTACTTTAGCAAACCTATCTAATGAAATTCAATTGCTTCTGTTATATCTCTGTGGCTTCAATGTACTCTACACGTGCCCTTATCCCTTTGGAGCTTTCCCGCTCTTGGGAGGCCTCGCGGGTTCCTTGCGGTACCACGTGTATCCGGTAGTCCTACTGGGTATGCCGGGTATCCGGAATCCGGGTCGCTACAGAATCGTATCAGAGCAGTGTTATGAGATGTTCGGAGTTCTTTTCTGAGCTATCAGAACATTGTCGTGTGAAGTACATGGGAGTCTGAGATATACAGTATCCAGAGTCATGAAAGTCCAGTACAGTCTTCAGCTGGCTTCGGTTTGTGATTCTTTGTCGCTTTGTGTTTTCTATATTTTGTCTTGTGCGTGCTGTTCTGGCACTGTACGAGATGGTCCTGCTCTCGTCAAGATGTGACGAGGTGTTCCTTTTCGTCGTTGTGTTTGCTTCGATCATGTTGTACTTGGCAGTGTTCGCCGGAAGGCTTGAATCTGCAGTACGTTGTTCGAGATTTTCTCCATGTGTTTTTCAGGTTGCTGTTAACCTTTAGCCTTGGTTTGATGACCGTACACGTTCTTACGTTGTTTTGGTCGTCTCGGCTTGAGTCTGTTCAGCTCCTGATGTGTTTTCGCTTCTGTTGAAGTGCTCGATTAGATTCCGTGTTGGAGAAGTTGCTCAGGCAAGCTAGGATTTTCCCTTCCTGGTGAGCTTTTGTGGTTGAGCTTCTTGCTTCTCATCCCTTCTAGTGGAATCTTTTTCGAGGTTTGCCTTGGAATTGCTATCTTAGTGACGCCTTTGTCCTGTGTCTGCTTAAGTGTGGACAGCTTTGTTTTGAGCCTGATCTGCACTCTGCTACACGGTTGCTTGGCTTTGGACTCCATAATGGTGTTAAGAGCTGTCGTATGCCATGGTTGTCGTGCCGTGTCTAGCGGCCGATGTATTGTGAAGGCTCATTTATCGTTTTCGGGACGTGAAGGTAAGCTGAGATTGATGCTTTCCTTGTGCTTTGTGCTAAAGTTGGTGCTCTTCTCCTGTTGCACTTAGGCTCCTTGTGATCGGTTGTTCGCGAGATCGGTACTCGTGGCGTGTTATTTGCGATCTTTGTTGATTGCGAAGGCGCCTGGTGTGTGCTGAGGTGCGACTACCGAGGTTGTTCGGTTGCCTGTGCGCATTGTTGAGAGTGCAGCGGAAGCGTGTGGGTTGGCTACCCCCTAGTCGAGAGATCTGTTTCTTCTCGATGTGACTTCATCTTGGCTTCCTGTGCCTTGATGTCGTCTGTTGCCGTGCCATTGCTGGTGGTTTTCTTGTGTTGGCATTGGCATTTGCGAGTATTGGGGAATTTATCGGCATTCCTGCTGATTGAGTACCCTTTGCTATGCATTTTCTTCTCTTGGGTGTTGTGCTCTTAATGCGTGTTTGTCGTCCTTGAGTTGCGTTCCCCGAGATCGTGGTTATTGTTTCTGTAAGTGTTGTTTCTCTATGATTTTGTGTCTCTATGTGGACCAAGTCTTATCGGTTAGCCTTGCTGTGCTCTTTTCGTAGAGTTAGCTTGCGACTCGATCAGATGTAATATCTAAGTGAGGACTGACTTGATTGTGTTTGTGGTCTGGTGCTGCTGTTGTCGTTGGTGTCATGTGTGCCAGGTGTTCCCCGTTACCTTTGGCACTGGAGCCGATGATGTGGTCGAGCTATCAGCTGTGAGGACTGTGTCTCCTTGTGTAAGCTACTGCTTGCCGTGCCGTCGTTGTGTTTTTCGGTATCGGGTGTTTGTTGTTGTGGCAGTCGTGTCTCTTTTCCCTGCGAGACGTAAACGACGTTGCCTTGTTTCGGAGGTGTCAGAATTGTGCTCACTTGGGTGCTGTGCTCTTTTGTGGATTGTTGTCTTGAGATCCTGAGCGTGTGCCTGTAATTGTGATCGGACGATGTTCCTTTGAATTGTGTTCTCTCGAGATTTGTGTTGTTTTGTGATGTTGGGTTGTTCTTCCCTGCTTCTCCTTTGTTAGTCCTTAATTTTGAGGGTGAAATTTATTGAAGGAGGGGAGGATGTAATGCCCTGGATCCTTGGTAGGTCTTGTTGGATCTTCATTAGATCTTTTGGATTGGTTTCGGTGAGTTTCGGTTCGCTTTGGTGGCTTCCGAGTTGAGCTTTACGAGCCGTGTGGGTTTTTCTCTCGTACTAGTTACGAAACCCTACGGTGAGTTTTCTTGTCAATTCCTCGACTCACGGATGCTACAGCGACGATGTACTCGTCGAGCCGGTCGTTTTGACTATTTTTGCGTATTTTTCTGAATTTATGCATTTTCGGCGCATTTTTGAAATTTTTGGAAATTTGGAAAATTTCTTAATTTCTTTTCTTTTTCTTTTTCTTTTCCTTTCCTCTTTCTCTCTCCTCATTCGCATGTTAGCCTCTCTCTCTCCCGTTCTCTCTCGTTCTCCCACTCTCTCGCCTCCGGCTACAGATGGAGGGGTCCGTTGGTGAGGTGGCAACGTCGGGAAGCTGTTGGGGTGCGTGATGGAGTGAGGATCGGAATGGTTTTGGCGCGATCCCGAACGGTGGATTCAAAGCCGATGTTCGAGCTCGCGGCGTGGTTTTCGGCGCGGTTTAGTCCCTTCGGGGCACAGTTTCTTCGATGGAGGTAGGGTGATAGTTCCTCACTTCCTCCTGCTCGTTTTCCCTGCCCTTGCACTTCGTTTGGCGCGGAAACGGCCGAGTTTGGGCTTGTTTAGCCTAAACCGTGATTTTCGGGTTTTGTAGGGTTCGCCAGAAAACGGCAACCATTTGTCGCTCGGTTAGTGTTGAACTGACCGTTGGGATGTTAGGATCCCATCCATGCTTGTTTTGTGTTGATCGGTGGTCATTCGAGGCCGGTAGGAGCCCGGGAACCTTGTTGACCCATTTAGGGTCCATTCGTTGGAATCGCCCCGATCTCGTGTTTTTATGCTTGCATTTGGGCTTTTTAGCCTTCTTATGTTGTTTTTCATCGGCGAGGGTTGTTTCCCCTGCGCTTCGGCGTGAATGGGGTGTGGAACGGGCCGATTTGGCCAACCCTCTGTTTTCCCGCCGTAACTGGTGTGGCGATCGTTCCAGGGACCGTCACATGCCCTGATGGCCCCACGACTGACCGTTACAGCGTCTGGGTTGATTTAAGTTATTCGGGGTTTTGAGAGTGTGACGGCCCTAGGGTGGCATGTCACATCTCTCTGACGCGTCCCGTGAGACGCGTTACACCTATTTTGTCGTTTTATGTTTGGGTTAAGTCGGTTCTTCTGACGCGCTTGCCCCTGTGCGTCAGGTGAGTGTAACGCGCCTACCCCAGGCCATTACATTCTGGTTGACTGACGTTGACCTTTTGAGGCGGTTCCTCTGGCGTGCCTGCCCTAGCGCGTCAGGTGTGCGTAACGCGCCTGCCCCAGGCCGTTACGTTCTGTTTGATCGTGTTTGACCGAGTGAGTCGGTTCGCCTAACGGCCGTGCTCCCGTGCGTTAGGTGTGTGTAATGCGCCTGCCCCAGGCCGTTACATGCTGTTTTGGCTGAGTTGGGGTGGTTACGTCGTTGTTTATAACGGCCTCATCCCCGTGCGTCGGGTGGATGTAACGCGTCCGGTCGGGACCGTTACATGCCTCTCAGCCAGTTGTTGTTTTGGGTTTTGCTGGCCCTGACGCGCTTGCCCTAGCGCGTTAGGTGTCTGTAACGCGTTCGGTCTGGCGCGTTACATGGTCCGTGTGTTTTTGAGTTTGACGGTTGTTGGCCCTGACGGCCCCGGTCGGGCGCGTCAGGCTGGTGTAACGCGCCGGGTGCTGGCCGTTACATGCCTTTGCGTTTCTAGAAGTTGGTTAGGGCGGTGAGTGTGACGGCTTCTCCCCCGACTGTCACGTTGGGTGTAACGGCCTAGGCTTAGACCGTCAGGTTCATGTAGCGGTCTAAGGGTGGTGCGTTATATGCCTTGTGCTTCGATTTCCGTTGTTTCGATTTCTGCTTGCCTTGGCTCGTCCTTGTGGTCTGCCCGTTGTCCCGTGGATGTCTCTTGACGTCCTATGAGGGCTAAGACTACGTTGTAAGGTGGCCGGGATTCTTCTTGCTTGTGGTAGGATTCTCTATCCTGCTCTTGTGTGTGTCTTTGGTTGGGTTCTGGTCAACCCGGGGTGACCCAGGGGTTGACAGGTGACCTTGTGTGTGGGTGTCTTGGCGGTTTTGTCCAGCCCAAGACACTGGTTCTGGATGCCTCAAGATATCGTTTTACCTTGGGTTGCGTGTCCAAGTGTGCTGAGGGTCTTCGATGTTTCCTCAGATCTCCGTGAGTTGTTTTCTGCGGAGTGTCGTTTCTTGTGGCTTAGGATTAGACCGATTGGCGGCTTGTTCTGCTGTCTATGACGATCTTGCCTTTGAGTCGTTCGACTCGAGATCGTTATGTGGTAGGTCTAGTTTCCTGGTCCTGAGTCGGTTGGCAGTGGGTGTACTACCGGTGGTGCTTCGTACTACGTGTGACAGGGCTTCTGTAGACTGTCTGTACTCTAGCACTTATGTTTTGGAGTCTGTGCCTTGTGAACCTCCACTAGTCGTAGCCTGTGACGTAGGCTTTTCTTAGTACGTCATCCACCGGGAGTGGTGGACGGGCAGTTTCCCGTTACACGGTTTTTAAGCTAGTTCCGTGGGCCCCGACCAACGGTAGCGTCCTACCGAGGGGAATACTGGCTAGAGGCCTGGCCTAGGTAGTGGTCAGTGTGTGCACACGTGGTCAGGGACTGTGGACTTGCGTCGATGGGCGTGGCCCTGACTAGTCACTCGCAGCGTGGTACTGCGGTCTTGTGTCCGTGAGGTGCCGTTTTTCCTTGGAACGTCGTTGTTCCTTGGACCGGGTTCTTGGTGTGTCTAGTCTCCCCCGTGCTGCACACGGTTTGGTAGACGTGACACTTGAGGCGCAGTGTAAGACGTTAGTGGATGCATCTGGCTGTTCTTCTAGTGTGAGGGTACTCCTATTACTTGACCGGTGACTCTCGCGTTTCTCGGAGCCGATGTTCTCCTTTCCGTGTCGGCTAGTCTTGGCCTTGCCCAAGATTTGCTTCCCTGACTGTGTGGTCTGTTCTTGGCTGTGTCCAAGATGAGCCTGGGGTTGCGTACACGATGTTCCAATCATGTAGGCTGTTGTGGTTGTTTTATCCATCCTTGCAGGTCTTCGTTTTGGACCTGGCGTCGGGTCAACAGATCGGTAACTTCTGACTTTGCTGGATCAGAGTCGCCCTTCTGTCGTTGCTTGAAGTAGTTTGGGGTGCCGAGGTTAGTTCGACCGCCGCTTGTCTGGCGTGGGTTCTTCCCCTTCCTTGCTTGTTCCCTACTTCTACTTCCCGTCTGTTCACTATTGCCTATAGCGTAGTTTTATAGCTTTGTATTGTAGTTTCCTGCTTTACTGCACCTGCTATTTTTGTTGTTGTTGTTCCGTGTTACTCCGTGTTTTTCAGTGGGGATCCGCGTGACCCCTACTGAGCCAGTGACACGTGGCTCACCCCTGCTTTTCAGGTGGGGTGACGTCGTTCGTTCCGCTTCCGCGTGGTTCCTGGAATGTTCGTGCTCGTTGCGTGCCGCTGCCGCCAGCTGGTACCTGCGTCGGGCTTCCCCCGACCTTTTGGTACGTCTTTCCTTTCTGTCGACTGTACTGTGCTAGACTTGTTGTCTTTAGCTTTGGACTGACTCTGGGATATAATTGTTAATTTGAAAACTGTTAATTAAAAAGTAATTTTATTTCTGCTACTTTAGCAAACCAATCTAATGAAATTTAATTACTTCTGTTATATCTATGTGGTTTCAATGTACTCTACACGTGCCCTTATCCCTTTGGAGCTTTCCCGCTCTTGGGAGGCCTCGCGGGTTCCATGCGGTACCACGTGTATCCGGTAGTCCTACCGGGTATGCCGGGTATCCATAATCCGGGTCGCTACAACACTGATGCATCTGGCATTGGCCTCGGATGTGTCTTAATGCAACAAGGAAGAGTTATAGCTTACTCTTCTCGCCAATTGAAGAAGCATGAAGAGAACTACCCAGTTCATGACTTGGAGTTGGCCGCGGTAATATTTGCATTGAAAATATGGAGGCATTACCTATACGGAGTGCAGTTTACAGTATATTCTGACCATAAGAGTCTCAAGTATCTCTTCTCTCAGAAGGAATTAAATATGAGGTAAAGACGTTGGCTAGAATATCTCAAAGATTTCGACTTCATAATACAATATCATCCTGGAAAGGGTAATCATGTAGCTGATGCCCTCAGTCGAAAGCCAAGAGCGATTTTAGCGAATTGTATGATTCAGGAGTGGAAGTTGCTAGAATAATTCTCTAAGCTTGATATAAGCCTGGACAAGGAGAACAAGTGTGTTGCACTATCCCATATAAGCATACTGCCAGATCTACTCTCAGAAATATAAGGACTACAAGATAAGGATTCATTATTAGTGTAAATCAAGGACAAAATTGAAGAACAATCGGAGTTCAAATTAGCATCAGATGGAAGATTGATGTTCAAAAATAGAACTTGTATACCGGATTGTCCAGAGCTGAAGAAGAAAATCTTAGATGAAGCTCACAGATCAAGGTACACCATTCATCCAGGGTCAACTAAGACGTACCAAGATTTGAAAAGGATATTCTGGTGGCCCAACATGAAGAGAGAAATAGCAAACTTTGTGTCTCGCTGTCTCACATGCTAACAAGTTAAGGCGGAACACCAAAAGCCTGCCGATAAGCTACATCCTCTTGATATTCCCAAGTGGAAATGGGAGGATATCGGTATGGACTTCATTATGGGTCTGTCTAAATCTAGAGGAGGACATGATGAAATATGGGCTATCATAGACTGATTAACCAAGTCGGCACATTTCTTGCCAATCAAGAGCCGATGGTCAATTGACGTCCTTGTTGCATTATACATTAAGGAGATAGTCAGGTTACATGGAGTACCTGTCTCAATCGTGTCTGACCGAGACCCTCGTTTTACTTCTCACTTTTGGAAGGGTCTACAATATTCGCTGGGAACGAGACTTAATTTTAGTACTGCTTTTCATCCTCAGACGGATGGTCAGACCGAAAGAACGAATCAGGTGGTAGAAGATATGCTCAGGGCTTGCATCATTGATTTTGGTGGAAGCTGGCATGATCACTTGCCTTTGGTTGAGTTTGCATACAATAATAGTTACAAGGCAAGCATACAGATGGCACCTTTCGAAGTCTTATACGGAAGGAGTTGCTGATCACCCTTGTGCTGGGATGAAGTTGGCGAGAAACAACTATTAGGTCCAGACATGGTAAGGGATACCACTGAAAAGATTCAGTTGATTAGAGAAAGACTTCAAGTTGCTCAGTCTAGACAGAAGGCTTATGCTGACACAAGAAGAAGAGATCTCGAATTCCAAGTCGGAGATCACGTATTTCTCAAGATATCACCTGGACATGGAATAACGAGATTTAGTGTTAAGGGCAAGCTTACACCAAGGTTTATCGGACCTTTTGAGATACTAGAAAGAGTTGGCGAGGTTGCTTACCGCGTCGCTTTACCTCCTCAATTGTCCGAAGTTCATAATGTATTTCACGTATCCATGTTGAAGAAGTATGTGCACGATCCGGCACATATCATCGATCATGGAGACCTGGTGATTCAAAGGGATCTCACTTATGAACAAAAGCCCATGAAGATCCTCGATCGCGAAGTACGAAGATTAAGGAGCAAAGTTATTCCCATGGTCAAGGTGCAATGGAGTAAAAGTTCAGAACACGAAGCCACATGGGAGACCGAGGAGTTTATGAGGAAACGATTCCCAGAATTATTCTAAAAGGGTATGTACTCTACACTCTCCACGTCTATATACGATTGAATTTGGGGACCAAATTCTTTTAAGTGGGGGAGGGTGTAGCAACCCTGGTAAATTAACAGACTAGAAAGTCTAAATAAATTAAAAACAATAATTAAACAAAGCCCAGACCTTATACATGACCCTCTTATGTCCTAAAAAGTCTGATAAAAGAACTCATGGACACTACCGTTCTAGTATAATAAATTTTAGAATAACATGTTATTTTTAAGTAGGTATTTAATGCACAACATAATTTTATTTGAATTAAGAATCAAAAAATCTTGAATAAAACATCAATTATATTTTATTAATAATTTATAAATTTTAATATTCCACATTTATTATATTATAATTTTATTAGAAGGAAGAAGGATATATATATAAGCTTTAAATACATTATAGATAGTTAAAAGGGAGATGGAGTGGGTATATATGTAATATCGGTCTTTTTGAGGTTGAAGAGAAAGGGACAAGTTTAAGTGACACCCATTTGTTCAGGCGCATGCAACGTGGCAAACGACTTAATGAAAGTCGTTTTTTCAAAAAAATGATGAATAGTGCCACTTTTTGAATTAAAAGAATTTTGGAAAACTAATTATATAGAAAAATAGAGAAAAATAGAAAACTCGTACTCCTAAAATTTTCCCTCTAGATCACATCAAAAAAAAGATAAAAATCCAGAAAGATCGTTACACCTTAAATTAACAAATAGGGAAAGGTGAATGATGCCTCCGAGTAAGTCGTCATTTAATTTTGACGACTGTGTATACAAGCGTCATTTATTGAAATAACGCCCCAACCTTAGGCGTCATTTACAAACCGACCCGTTGGTGTTTGGTTCGAACAGGGATGTTATCTGGGTAAGTTTGGATTAAGGAAAGGGATCCATACGTGGATATCTATGGTTTTAGTCCTAATCGAACTCCTAGAACCTATTAGGATTCCTTCTCCTATAAATACCCACCCTTCCATCAAACTTCATGTTGACAATAGTGATCAAAGAAGTCCTACTGTGGAAGTTTATCTTCCTCTTGCTCAAGAACGCAAGAGTTCTTCGTCATCTTCTTCTTCTTCCTTGCTGCATGAAGGCTTAAAGGGAAGGGGAAGGCCGTTCTCTCTCTGCTACTTAAATCCTTTGAACCAAAGGAGCTGCTGCGTGCTACTCTTCAGATCATCCTTCAGGCTTCATCCTGCTACGTCCTCTCTTCTGCCGTCTGCTGTTATTGCGCATGATAGAGCTGCTGCTCTTGTTGGTTTCATCCAAACTTTTTCATCTTCTTCTGCCTACTACTGCTGTCTCTGTTTGTATTCAGAACAGAGTATCGTGTGTGGTTCTTTTATTCACGTGCTTCATCGATCATCAACCCAAATCACCCAACCAAGGTAGATTTTCTCAAGACGTAGCAAAACCCTGTAGTTGCCAAGTGAATACATGCATATAGGTTTGTAGGGTTACATATTTTGTTTTCAGAATGAAAATTTCCATGTTTACTATGTGGATGAAAATAACGACCTAAGTTAGGGCGTTATTTAAATTCAACGACCGTGCAAACAGTCGTCTTTTACCTAGATAGTTAATAATTATACAATGTTCAAAATTTAATAATTGTGAACCCCTACATGAAAACTAATGCATGATCATACTAGTGAATTCCTGTTATTTCTCTCTACCTGTACATGTCATTTGTTTCCTGATCAGACATATTTTCAAAAACCTTGTGTCTGTGATTGTACCTGTACGGCACAAATCAAACGACAAAGAATAACGACTGCTTCTGGGTCGTTAATTGAATGAACGCCCCTATACATGGGCGCCAAATTAGTGATAAAATATGAAAATCTGAAATGTTTATAGTTTCCTGGATACGGAAATTAATGACGTACAACCTACCCTTTAATTTGATATATGACGCCCCTGACTAGGGCGCTGTTTAATGAAATAAAAGACTTAATGTAAGTCGTCAACTACTTAATATATGGAATTTGAAATTATTTACATATGTGAATATCAACAATACATGGAGAAAACGACTGAGTGAACAGTCGTCAATTTCTGAATTGACGACCCCGACAAGGGCGTCAATTCATAAAATGAAGACTCAAGCTCAGGCGTCAATTGACTGATAGTTCTGACTTTCTGATTTTCATGTTTTTTAGTAACCCTTTGACAATAGGTTATGTGTGTTGGCACTATATTCCATTCCGTGAGTATAGTCCCATGTTTCACGTTATTTTATCGATTACCCCCTATTTCTCGGTGATAGATGAACTCTCCATGGGACATTCCGTTCCTTTGGACCAGTGACTTTATCATAGAGACCTCTGTAAGACTTCACTAGCCTTGGATTCCCTCAAGGCAGCCGAGCGGGTTGTACTAATAAAACCTATAACCATACTTGATTGCCATGTCACTCTAAAGAAATATGGTATACCGGCCCTCATGACATGTTATTTGGATGTCATGAGAATATCCTTAAAATTAATGGAATGGGAAACCATGCCATTATGTGCCATACTTGTGGACCTCAATTCTATCTAGCTTATCATGTCCAAGAACGAGCGACCATCTCTATATGAGTGCTTATTCTTAATATCATGGCACCCAATTAGGGAGCCTATTCCACCTAGTTTTAATGCGAATCGTGGTTATACTGTTACTATCGTAGTACGTCCTTACACATCATGTTCATTGAAAAATCTATTCCCCAAGATCTACCTTAAAGTTCCTACAAGTTTAGTCTTTCAGAATTCTTTTATTGGCTATAACTAAAGTGGATGTCGAAAATACATGACCAATGCCTACGCATATAGGGCCCGATCTGGTCCTGGGAGGAGCACTCGAAAGTACTAGTGTCCATGGGAGTTGTAATGATCACGGTGTGGCATTGCACCGAAGTGCATGACTAGCCTGATTAGATATTCCACAATCTCATACTCGACTTGACATGACATGACTTGCGTGACCCAGAAAGAGTATTTATGTACTTGCCTGAAACGTGATAGCCAATTCCCGACATGACATGATGAATATACTTGCTTGAATATCATGACATTTCTTGATATAAGTTCTTGAAAGACATGCTAGTTCACTCAATTATCTCTTGTTATACTCTCTCTCTCTCTTGTCGTTTTACGTAAACATGCATAGCTTTATTGCATTCATGTAACATGTAATTTACTTAAAGCAAGCCAGCTCTTGAGATATAATTCCTACTGAGCGTTCACTCATCTAGTGTTTTCCCCTATTTTTCAGGTAAGTCCGATGACAAGACTCAATCGGATGGGGAAGGTCAAGAGTGAAGAGATTAGAGCTACTCCGTCTATCCAAGCGTCTACTAGTCTTAGCTTTCTATATTTTTGACTCAATCGTTGTACTTTTCCCTTTATTGAGTCTTAGCACTTTCATTAAGTGGATTGTAATAGAAGTACTTTTGAGGTTGTGATTGAATAAAGGATTGGGTTATCTTTACTTTTGCGCACTCTGTCTTTGTGTTGAATACACTAACGCTCTGATTGACATGATCGATATAAACTCGTCACGCGTCTCTGAGTTCCTTCCGTGCTCGTGGTGTGACATTACCATTTAAGTGGAGCTTATTGTTTAAAATGGGTACTACGAGAATAAGTGGAATGTAAGAATACAGTATTAAAGGCAGAGGACTTCTTTATTCACCACAGTAGCCACTTAAATTTCACAGTGGAAATACTGACAGTGACTCGGTGTATAATGAGAAGTTTGGGCCAAAAGCTTCGAGTTCTAGTAACCCTGAAATCTGATCTCTGAGTTTATATATGGCTACCATTTTGGTGGGGATGACGTCATCCACCAAAGCCCTCACAAACATCAATTGACTGTGTCCCATCCTTCATAAAGCTCAACCTACTTCCACTGAGAATTTGTACATGTTGCAACTCTCTATATTTGCCCAGGATGCATATTTATCCATTTGTCCTAATCCCATATGCATGGCAAAGACTTGAGACATATCTGGTTGCCCTCATATTGAGGCACAATCAAACAGATGCATCCAATTCCTGCAAAAAGGGTCTTAACAGAGAGAGACTTACAAGACAAAAGGTTGTACTAGGTAGGCCCACACTAAAAACACGTTAGTGAATCCAACTAATAATTTGATCAAGATTAAAGGCAACAGTTTCGAATGAGAACAATGCCCCAAAAATCAAGCCCGCGTCCCAGGAAAAGAAGGCACCAGTTTGAACAAAATGCACGGGCAAACAATTATCACCATGAGTGTGGGTCTTGGCTTCACAATACCTCTCAATACCTTCTCTTTTACAAATCCTCAGTATGTAGAAGGGTAGAAGTAGAACTCAATCTGGGCAGGCTCGACGGATCTTGTTCCCATGCTCATTGGGGAAGGGACAAGGGTTTGTACAAACAAGAGGACCCAGGTGGTGGCATGGCCATGGCGGGAGCGATATGCCTTCCCACCAAACTCTGCAACAAGCCATGTGCATGGGACCACCACAGCCAATACCGACAATCCGGCTGACCCATACAGATTGGCACCGTCGAGTTTAAACAGATACACCTAGTTCCAAACAAATTGGCACAAAAAGAATAGATTAATTTCTGAAATCCCCTAATTTAGTGCCCCTCTAAATTCCATCAACGAAGAAGACCATCTGGAACGCCTAATAGAACTAGAGAAAGAAAAAAAAAAGCCACCTTTTTGGAGATGGAGCAAAGTTTTAGGGCTTCTAAAGAAGAGAAGAGCTGGAAAATTGGGAATGCCCAAGCTTCTGATTCTGAAGATTGGGATTGACATCGCTAGGTATACCGAAAATGAAGCAAGATAAGAACAGGGAAGAAATACAACAGAAAACACACCTCATGTAAGCGGACTACGTTGGGATGCTTCAGCAGCTTCAGCATCCCAATCTCCCTCCTTACCTGGGGCAAAGAAAGATATACCCATCAAAAAGACAAACACACTGCTTCAAAGTATAGAGAGGAGAAATTCAATTGGGGGGGCGGGGAAAGGAAATTTGAGAAACCAAGTCACCCTGCACGCATCAACAACTAATCTTGCTGCAAAATGCACACCCTCTCATTGTTGTAGTGGCCGCATACTCCATCGAGAATGAGGGAGAGGGGACAGAGGAGAAGGCAAGAGGGGCGACCCTGTCATCGCCTGGTCCGACACCGGTGATTTCATCACTGGACACCAGCAAATGTGACCTCGAAGCCCCGGCTAACCAGTGCCGAAGCAAAGCCCCCCCCCCCCCCCCCCGCCTCACCTTCATCAGCCGCAAACGCCAGATCCACCGCCCCCTTGCACCGTAAGCCGGAGGGAGTGTCACCGGAGCCACTTGCACCGGACACAGCAGATGGTCACCCCCCTTCGTCTGGTTGAAACCCCCTTCAACCAGAACCTGCAGAGCATGTCGTTGAAGGCCGCCTACGACTATATCGGACACCACAAATGGTGGTGCCAGGGTCCCTACCGTTCGTGGGACGTCGACCATCTAGGGAGATCACCGGAGACAGAGAAGAAGGGAGCTCATCGGTAGGATGGGGTGAAGGAAGTCGAGATGGGAAGAAATATTTGAGAATGGGGCGGCTAAAAAGTGGGGGGGAAATCAAAATCTATCGGGCTCCCCAAATACACTGTGCATTGGGGCCATCATGTTAATTATTAATTCCTACGTTTTTAATTTTTTATTATTATTTTTAAAATATGTTATTCCTACATTTTATTAAAAGCGAAACAATATCCAAGGTCTATTCTCACATTTACAAAAAAAACATCAGAATATATTATATTTTTCCTACATTTTTTTGAAAACCGTCGAAATAAGATGACTATATAGTTACGCTATAATAAAACGTAGGAAACTTACCTACGTAATTTTAAAAACATTGGAATATGTTGTATATCCCTACACTTTTTGAAAGCGTAGGTAAAATTCGTGACTATAGCCCAATTTTCTTGTAGTGACATAAAATAGAATTGCAACAAATGGATGTAAAAAGTACTTTTTTAAATGGCTTAATAAAAGAAGAGGTTTATGTTGAACAACCCCCCGATTTTGAATGCTCTTATCATGAAGATTATGTGTTCAAGTTGGACATGGCTCTCTATGGTTTGAAGCAAGCACCAAGAGCTTGGTATGATAGGCTAAGCTCATTCCTCACTGAAAAAGGCTACATTCGAGGTAATGTAGACCAAACACTCTTCACAAAAAGACAAGGTAAGGACATCTTGTTAGTTCAAATTTATGTTGATGATATTGTGTTCGATTCTACAAAGTCTAAAATGTGTGATGATTTTGCTGATCTTATGACTAGTGAGTTTGAGATGAGCCTAATGGGTGAGCTTCAATTTTTCCTTGGCTTACAGATCTGTCAAAGTGATGAAGGATGCTTCATAGGTCGAGCCAAATATGTAAAGGAGTTGCTGAAAAAATTTGATATGACATATTGCAAAACTATTGCAACTCCTATGGGAACAACTACATCACTGGATGCAGATGAAAAGGGAAGATTGGTGGATGCAAAGAACTATAGAGGTATGATTGGTTCATTACTCTATTTAACTGCATCTAGACCAGACATCTAGTTCAGTGTTTGTCTTTGTCCTAGATTCCAAGCTAGTCCTAGAGAATCTCACTTGACTCCTGTCAAGCGTATCTTTAGATACATTGCTAGCACTCAAGACTTAGGATTATGGTTTCCAGCATCTTGTGAATTTTCTCTTATTGCTTATTCGGATGCTGACTATGTAGGATGCAAATTGGATTGCAAGAGCACTAGTGGCTATTTCCAATTCTTGGGTGGATGTTTAGTCTCTTGGGCTTAGAAGAAATAACACTCAGTCGTACTCTCTACTGCAGAAGCAAAATATGTTGATGTAGGGAGTTGTGGCACCCAAGTGTTATAGATTAAACATCAACTCCAGGACTACTTAGTGGATCTTGGATGTGTCCCTATTCTATGTAATAACACAAGTGCTATAAGTCTTGCTAAAAATCCAGTCCTACACTCTAGGACCAAGCACATAGATATAAGGCATCACTTTATTAGAGATGAAGTTTTTAAGAAAAACTTTGAGCTACATTTTGTCCAATCAGAAAATCAGGTTCCAGATATTTTTACCAAGCCATTATGCGCGGACAGGTTTTCATCTCTAAGAAGGGAGTTAGGTCTATGTAGACTTCAACCAAATCAGGTTTGAATTGTTTGATTAACTCTCTCACTGTATTCCTAGCATAATGAGTAAAAGTACCTATTTTCTGAAATGATCTGCTGAATTGATGAATATCTTGATGCCAATATCTTGGTAGGTAGACCCTTCTAAGCTCGCCCTTCATATCACACCATGATTCTATAGGCCATTGCCTCCTAACTTCCCTCATGCGTTCAATGTCCTCCCATTTTTCGGCGGCTTCGTGAAAAAGCCGCTTTATGGCAAAATCAACTTCCATCGCTTCGGACATAATGTAACACTCAAAGTATTTGTCCATAGCGGCTTCCCATTCTAGATAGTCGCTCGGGACTTTGGAGCCATAGAAGTCTAGGGCTTCGGGCCTACGGAGGTGGTAGGGTTGGGTTCCCCATCCTTGGGTGTGTCGCCACCATTCATATGACGTGGGTTTTTAGGGATCCATGGGACATGGGGAGCTATAGGATGGCCATGCCGACACTTGGTGCAAGACAAACCGACTAGACACGACCCTAAAATGATAATGCAAAGTTAGAATGCAGACTCGACTACAAACCTAGACTCAACCAGTATCCGGTACGTGGTGGAGGTATGATCCGAAGACCGAACTCACGCAAGTGTGCTACCTTCCCAATAGGCGTAACTTATTGTTCCGGGAACACCTTTTGATATACCAGGTAAAGGAATGCAATGCGACACCTGGGACCGACTAACCGACTACCCTAGACTCGACTTGGCTCTGATACCAATTTGATGCGGGACGGGACGTGAACCTGTGACTCTAGCTCGCATCCCTAAGCGAGGGAAACACGTGATCTGCGCGGTTGAGAAATCGGCATTGAGTCTCGGGTATCGGCTTTTCCGCATGCTCGGATCGAGTCACGGGACGGGTTTCACTCACTCACTCTCGTAGCGGTAATAAAACTATAACGAGCTACGTTCCTATCACTCTAGCAGCGGCATATGAAAGTATACGAGTAAAGCAAATGCCAAAAGAGGAGGGTGGTGAGTGTACCTCTATGCTCTGGGCGTAGGGAAGACGACCCCGGCCAAGAACCGTAACTCCCGGTACAATAATTATCAATAATTTACAGTAGTGAATTTTATTGCCCACTCCACGCAGGGAGATAAAGGGCTACAATGGGACCCAGGAATAATGATCTTGGGTTGACGGGCAGCGAGCCGGAAGGGCTATCAGGTCAGAGACAGGCTGCTGGTCTGGCTCGGTTCCGACTTAGTATTGTTCCAACTCGGTACAGCAAGGGAACTCGGGAACTGGGACGGTGGCTTTCGATCGAATCCTTACTGCGGCGACTGGCTGGGACGCTGGGGGATGACTCCTCTTCGATCCTCGAAGTCGGTGGCGGCTGAATCGACGCTGAAGTAATTTTGCAAGAATTAACTTACAGCTACCTTTGCTGGCCTGTTCACGGATCAATTCTACGCGCCTCCACGAAAAGAGTTTTTACGCCCAGATCGATGTCGGATCGAGGCAAAATTGGTACCGATGGATAGAGGACTCAAAGAGCTACAACATATAATTATTTTAGAGCCATCCAATTGACATATTAGAAATGAAAATGACTGTTCCCAAGATTTTTTTACTGACTTGAATTACAAACAGTCAGGACATAACATGTTCTGCTTGAAAATGAATTTTGACCGACACAAAAACGATGGATCTAGACTCTGAGAAAATTATGGGTGGAAGAGGGGGATGTGAGGAACATGTATGATTTTTTTGGGAATTTGTGGAGGTGGATAATGGGGCGAGAAAAATACCAAAACAAGACACTATCCCGCAAATCTGCAAACTGGCAGATTGCTGGGGGGAAAACTTAATTACGGGAAAAATAGCAGATGAAGGCGGAATGACACGAAATTTGAACTGGGGATGGGGGATGATAGGAAGAACAAACTCTCAAAATTGGGGGTCGAACATATCTTTTGATTGGGAGATAACATTTTGGCCTCAGCTTGCTGTCTGGAGTTGGACAGAACTCCGACGAGGCGGTGGTGCGATGGCGGCTCGATGGCGGCGGCCGCGGCGGCGGTGCTGAGCTTCTCACTCAGAGAGGGGGTCGTGGGGAGGCTTCACACCTCTGAACATTCAGAGCTATCACAGCTCCAAGGGGGAGAGAGGGTGCCTTGGGTAAATTGAGCAACAAATGAGATTTTTCTTCATTAATTGCTAAGGAATTCACAAAATACATGGGTTATATAGAAATGGAAAAAAGACATAATTTACCCTCAGATCTAGGGTTAGGGAGGGGTAAACTAGAGATAGGATAATTAATCTCCCATGTGGTCAAATGACCAAATTAAATAAAATACAACATGAATAAACTATATTAAAGGGGGGAGCATCTTGGACTTTGCTTGGTCCAACTTTGAATTTTCTTCCACCTTATCCCCCCCATGGTCCAAGTCTAATCTTAGACTTTGAACTAGTCACACATGGGCCCTAGATCTTAGGTGGACCAATGGAAAAGAGGGTGGGGGCCCTACTGGACCTACTGACATTTTACATAGAAACCCAAAGGCCTTTTTGTAAAGAAACCCAAAGATTTCTAATGACTAACCCTTTGGCTTATAATACCTTATAATTGCAAACCCAATTAGCCAAGGATATAAATGTAAACAAAAGGACACAAATACAAAAATAAAATGTTAGTGTCCGATGTTGATTCCCATCAAAAAGACTCAAATGAATAGAAAGAAACTAAGTGCATAGAAAATAAGGCAACTGGATGCACAGAAATCAAGGCAGGTGATCATATTAATAGATGCATAGAAATCAAGGCACCGGCAGCACAGAATTCAAGGCAACTGCAAACTAGAGGAAAAGTGTCAAAAGGTCGGTGCAGCTAAAGAAGCTCAAGCAGATAGGTCAGTGCAACGACTACTGTTCAAGCACGTAGGTCGGTGCACATTAATGCTTTATTCATATAGGTCGATGCACATTCATGTCTAAGTCATAGCAGGTCTGTGCACATTTGCAATATGGCACAGAGAAAGGTCGGTGCACCTTTCGCTAGCACGAAGTAAGGTCTGTGCACATTTGCTTTGAACGCACAAAAAGGTCTGTGCATATTTGCATTATAGCATTATCAGGTCAGTGCACATTCACCATTTAGCTTGTCAGGTCGTTGCACATGTAGAGTCTAGATCACGCAAAGGTCGATGCACATTTGCACGATAGCATGTAAGGTCGGTGCACATCTGGTTAGGACAGTGCACATTGTGTTAGGTCTGTAAATATGTGGCTATCAGGTCGGTGCACATTGTGTTAGGTCTGTGCATATGTGGCTATCAGATCGGTGCACATTGTGTTAGGTATGTGCATATGTGACAATCAGGTCGGTGGACATTGCGACAGGTTTGTGCACATGTGAGTCAAGGTCGGTGCACATATACATTTTAATTCATAAGGTCTATGCACATTTACATATCAAGGTCGATGCACATGCACTCACGTAGCAAAGAAAGGTCGATGCATTTTCATGCAACTGCATTGAACAAGAGGTCGGTACACATGCCGAACTAAGGTCAGCACACATGTGCATTTTTGTTCAAGAGGTCGGTGTACATGCAGAGGTCCTGCACTGTCAGGTTAGTGCACATATCCTCAGGTCGGTGCACATATCAACTGCATCGACGTAGCAGAACAAGTCTTCAGAAAGACAGGTCGGTGCACATATCAAGTACTCTGGATGGAGACGTCGATGCAGCGGAACAATTGTACAAAGTCAACAATGTCTCAAGTAGCAACAATGGCCAGTGTGAAGAAGGAAGCGTTGGTGCTACACCTGCGCTACGTCGACGCACTCAACATGATCTTTAGAAGCGTCCTTTTTGTATTTAAACGAAAAATGGATTTGGGCCTAAATAGGCCCACTCCAAATCACTGAAAGGGACATCCTTCGATTGTACAAGTTCTGGAAGACCACTTGTCAGAAAAGATTCCTACTTTCCAGCTGGACCAATGACAGATCACCTAGAAAGGGTCTCCATCCTAAAAGGGGTCATACCTTGAGGAGAAAGTCTTGTACCTATTGTGTACCTGACTAAGATATATTGGCCAGCTAAATGGGAACTATAGTGTACCGCATGAAGTAGACTAACCAGCCCATGAGAACTCACTGCACCTTATCACTTCCAAGCCAATTAGAGGTCACCCTGTTGTGGCATTCAGGCCTCTCCGATGGAGATGGATGTTCCAGATTACCTCTTACTAAATCAGGGCCTACCAATCCTGTACATTGCATGCAAAAACAAGAGATTGTCTGACCCAAAAGAATACCAACTGGGAGACATACTCTGCAAAAGCATATTGCACAGCGAGTTCAAGAAAAAAGGTGGGTTTGTTCAAAGATGGAAAGAAAAGATAGAAGAGTGAAGGGCATCGAGCGCACGAAGCAATGAAGATAAGGCAGAGCTTAAAAAGGAGGAGGAGGAACGACGATAGACACACATAATAGTAGACAACAAAAGAAAAGAGAAGAAAAAATGTGAGAGCTCGTGGGAAGCCAGCGGCAGGAAGAAGAAGCCTTGTGACGCGAAGCTAGCTGCGTAGTCCCAGCTGCAACCGTGAAGCATCTGAAGACAAACGTCTTCATCTTCTCTCTTCATCTTGCGAGAAGAAGAGGAAGAAGCTTCAACTTCCTATGAGGGAGAACCTGCCCTTCTAGGAAGCACTCCATCTGGAAGAAGCGAGGATCGCCATCTAGATTTCAAACATGGCCCTTTGTTACTATCCTCAAGTGTCATACATCCTGTCTGGATTTTCTTTTGAATCATCTTTTCTTTTATTTGAACACCTCACTTGATACCTTGTTCTGTCCCTATAAGGAGCTGTAGGAAGACAGACATAAGGTGGTTATGTTCTGTAGTTTGGTAGTGTGGGCCCGTAAGCTATGTGTCAGCATTGGCTGTGTGAGCCCGTAAGCTGTGTGTCAGCATTGGCGTTGTGAGCCCGTAAGCTGTGTGTCAGCGGTGTTTAGTGCAGTTGCACTTAAGAAGCCTCACTCGGTTGAGTGCGGGGTAGACGTAGGACTCTGGGTTGAGTCCGAACCACCTTAAAAATCTTATCTTGTGTGGCTTGCTTGTGTGTTTATCCTATGGTAGATGCATGCGTAGGCCGTCACTATGTCTTTCATTGATTCCATCCTTGTGGATCTGCCTATGTATTAGCATCTTTTACATTCCGCTGTGTTTATTTTTGAAAAAGAGGGCTGATCTATTCACCCCTCCCCTCTAGATCCGCCATTCCCACACATCATTCCCCGAGGTTACAACGTTGGGCCCCCTGATCGTCTTCTTCCCTCTCCGTAGAATTCTTTGTTGGAGTGGCTTCATCTTGTGATCGCCCTAGATCAGACGACTCAAAGCTTGGTGCGAGATCTTACCTCTTCACCTGCAATGGATACCTAGCCATCAATACCTTCTCATCTTCCGCACACTCCATGGAGCGGAACACCCTTTCCATGGCATCTATCCAAGCTCTTGCTGCATTCGGATCTGACTGTCCCATAAAGTGAGGTCGGTGGAACTACATAAACTCTTTCAAAGCTCGCCACGACCTCCTTGAGATGATGAGCCCTCTTCGGCCTCCCTACCATACTGTCGGAGATAAAATTGGTACATGCCCTGGACAAACTCCTCTTGTCCTTGCACTCCTGTTACTGCTACCCCTGTCACGTCCCGAACCGATAGCAGCGGAACATGTCGTTTGCTCGGAACGTGACAGTTAAACAGTCATGTCAATCAAAGCAAACACATAAGACAAAAATTGACCAAAGTATTTTATATTGATATAAACTTGTCAATGCAACTTATTGACTCAATTACAATAAAAGAGAGAAAAGGAACAAAGATGCACTAACAGGACTTAGACATGAGAACTAGATAGAAGACGCCATACTAGACTCAAGAAAAGTAAAAGACTCGGGTCATCTAGTTTCCAAAGCTCTCTTGCACACTTGCCCTTCCTAATTGAGTCTCGGTCTTGAGAGCCACCTGATTTCCTGAAAAATGTTGGAATAAAATTGGGCGAACGAACGCTCAGTAGGAATTATATCTCAAGAACAAGCTTGCTTAAAGTAATTACATGTTACATAAATGCAAGTATGGCTATGCATGAATGAACGCAAGGTAGAGAGAGAGTATAACGAGATAAAGAAATTATTAACAAGAAGGATTAAGTAAAACTTCAAGGAATATCAAGCATGTAATATTAAGTAATGTCACGAGATATGAAAGTTCTAGTAAGTACGTCAAGTAATGTCATGTAAATTTCACGTCACCTGAGAGAGAATGTGGAATGCCATTAAAAATCTAGAACGACAAGTACTTCGGTGAAATGTCACACCGTGGTCAATCAACTCCCATGGGCACAAATACTTTCGGACGCTCCTCTCAGGACCAGACCGGGCCCTATAAATGCTAGGCATTGAGTCATATAATATGTTCGACATCCACTATAGTTTATAGCCAATGTAGAGTTCCAAGGAATAAGCTATTGTAAGATAATAAGGTAGATTCATGAAATTTAAAGAGTTCAAGAACAAAACTTGAACAAGTAGGACATACCGATAAATCTGATGAAAAATTGAGACATACCGTGAAACAAGGTAATTGGCGTCTACTTAGTCGCCATCAATTTCAGAAATAGCGTCAATTGTAAGGGCGCTCATTCCTATGAACAGTGTGGGCACGATGAAATAGCGTCCAACGCCAGGTCGCTAAATCAGTAATCTGCGCCCAATGACTGGACGCCAATTCCTATTTGGCATCCAAGTCATGGTCGCAATTTCCAAACAATAACAGACTTCTTTAAGAGGCCAGAAATAGCACTCTAAGAGGGATAAAGCATCACATTTCTTCAGAGTGACGTGGTAAGTAAGGGTTCCAGGGTTTTTAGGGTACAACCTGCTCGGTTGCCTTGAGGGAATCCAAGGCTAGCGTAGACTTACGGAGGTCTCAATGAAGAAAGTACCAGTCTGAAGGAAGGAATATCCCACGGAGGGTCCAATCATCACCAAGAGTTGAGGCTAATCGTGAAACAATCGTGAAACATGGACTCTATCCACGGACTGGGATAAGAGTGCCAAAAACCCGCGATATGGGTCAAAATGCTATAAAATAAGAGAGACAGTAAATAACGGCCACTCATGCGGGCACTATATCAAGAATATGCGACCACTATGTTTGTCGCTAAATCAATATTTTATCAATTTTATGATTCTGTCAAGAAAAGGGCGACCTTCCATGAAGGCGTTCAACCTTTAAATAGCGGCCAGGTGACGGTCGTTGTTTCATATTTTTTCTAGTTATTTTCCTTTTATGTGAAAATGGTATAATTTCATAAGAATAGGCGACCACTTGTAGAGGCGCACCATTTTTAAATGGCGACCAGATGATGGTCGCTTAATCATTATTTCCAGTATTATTCTATTTCTAACTATTTAACAAGAATAAGCGACTCTATGAAGAGGCACAATATCTTAAATGGGCGGCTATACAAACATGCGCTCATTCTTTTATGGTTACAAGTCATTACAGATCAAATAGATGCATTTCTAGACAGAAGGCACTATTCATTTCTTCAAATTAACATGAACAGTAGCGCTACGAGATGTACATGTAATTTTTTAAAATTGGAGACATGAACATGTAGGGAAAAATAAAGAGACTCTAGAATCATGCTCATAATAACTTTTATACATCAGGTTCCATGGTTATTTAATTTCTAACATGGGTTAATTAATAATTGCTGTAAACAAAATAGCGGTCGGCGTAAGGTCACTCTTTAAAGTACGCCCTGGCCACTGTCGTAAATTGTGAATATGCGACCGTTCGCGCGGGGGTTCATTAATAAGCGGCCATGCCTTGGTCGCTATTTGCATGTGCATCAGAAAAATTAACAGAGACACGTAAAACTCAAAACAGATATTAAGGGATGAATCTATGAACATGATACAAGATCTATATGCATGCAATTACTTATTTCCTATTGTATTGGGCTTCGTTTCTTGAGAAAACCTATCTTTACATGATGACACAGGGACTACGGTGGCAGGGGAAGAAGAAAACAACAGCAACAACTGCAACTGCAACAGCAACGGCATCCCCAGGACACGAGCAGGAAGAAGATGCACTGCAGGGTCCTTTGAGGAAGAATAAAGAGGAAGAAGCCAAAAGCCTCTTCACGATAACCCGCAGCAGGAAACGGCAGGAGAGGAAGATGAAGAACTTCACGTTTGCAGCTGTAGGAGGACAACGATGGCCCGAATGGGCTCTCTTCGAACTCAGCAGTAGTAGTAGCTTCTGCCTATTCGACGTGAAGGTCTATTTATAGAGTTTTGAGAGGTCTAAAGGTTAGAAACCTAATGGGACTTAACCTTCCCATGCAAAAAATCCTAAAAGGTTTATACCTTTCCTAGACTAATCCTTCCTTTGCCATATTCAAAGCCGCTTTCCTAGTTGGATTTTAAAACCCTAAAGATCCTATTCGCATGCTGGCTTCAAACGTGAAAAGATTAGAGGTTTGCTAGGAACCCTTAAGTGTTTAGGTATTTATGTATCTATACCCGAACTCATCGTAAGGCCCATTAATCTTATGTACGTGAGGCCCATTCGTATGGGATTAAGGCTCTTCTCAGCGTGTGTGGGTGGATATCCTTTTATGAATTGGCTTTAGTGTTTCAAGAGGCCTATATTTATTAATAGTTTATATATCTAAGGTTCATATATATGTATATGTCAAGGCCCCTTTTAGTGATGGTTGTGGGCTATTCTATATATATACCCTTAAACCATACTGCCAGGCCATTATAATTATAGTGATAAATATATATATATATATATATACATATTTCTCAAAGCCCATTATGTACTAATCCTTCCAACCCATTAATTGTTACTGTACCTTGGGTTAGGGTCCCTCAATGTTCACCTATAGGTTCAATAAAGAAACTATGAGATTTCCTCTCCTTACTTAACTATAAGCCCCATTAGCCTTTAGACTAAATTCACCTACGTGAGACCCATACTTGGGTGTAAAGGTCTTTTAACATTTCATTGGTTATTGAGTCCATTAGTTGTGGGTTGGCTTTTACATTTGTTTAAAACCCATTAAGATTTGGGTAAGGTTTAGGATGGCCTTTAGCTCATTAATGGATTGTTCTGAATGGTTTATTACTAATTCATATTTGGGTCGGATCTTTGTATATTATTATTACCACTACTCTTATTCTTATATCTACCTTATGGGTATCAGAGACATGTTCGATCCTATGAAAGTTTTTATTTTAAGGGAACATTCATTGGTCAATAAATGAATACTTGGGTTTTATCTAATGATTCCTAATAAAATAGAGAGGTCATAACCTAATATTCTATTTTACTTTTAATAAGAAGATCTTGCATTATCCATTATGGAAATTTACAAGAGTCACAATATTATTTCTAATGTAGTTTATTATTTCTATCTTTCCTTTCATAATTTTATCGGGCGTTACAACCCCTGCCGCCCAGTGAGGTAATGTCTTGCTCTGCTCCTCCTACGCCTCAGCCGATTACCCTTGCAGGGAGTGGGCCCTCCTCCTAGGCGCCATATTCCTCTAAGACGAAAGGGAGAAAATGGCAGAATCAATAAAACATACGATGCCCTATACTAGCTGCCAACTATACCGCATACTATGGACTTTCTGAATTGCTACCATCAATTTAGATTCCTATACACCCGCCACAACCTGGCTTTGATACCATCTGTAACGATTCAAGATTTGAATACCGAGAAAAGCCCCAATACCCTTGAATCTTGGCCCGCCACTTACGAGCCGGAGGCTCAGAAGGGTTATTGGGATGGTGTGGTAGTGTAGAAAAATCTAAAATAATTGCAACAAAACAAATGCTTAACATAAAGAATGCAAGAAAATAAACAATTATATGATTTAATAGTTATATAGTCAAGAATTTATATGTCCATACGCAAGTGTAGTAGACTAAAAAGTGTACATGACTACGGGGCATACCCCACCTCTGGCAAACTGGCACTAAACCTGACCACCGGCACCATGTGAAGCCTCAGAAGTACAACGTGCAAGCCGCACCTCACCTGAAAAATAAAGGGGGTGAGCTTCATCTCATCGACTCAGTAGGGGTCTCGCAGATCTCCACCTCACAATGATAAATACACATTGCGATATGTAACAAATCATAATAGTAATTAGAATAGGGAAGGTAGTAAATAACAATTAAAGGACATAACCATGTCACACGAGTACCACGACCACCCGAAGTAAATCACAGCTCATCTCGTACAATGGGATACCCTCGACCGCCAGAACACTAAACCACAACAGTGGGAAACTAGAGTCACTACTCTCAAGTGACAAGAGCACTACCCACTAGAAGCAAGGCTGGATGCATCCACTGGCGACTTAGTCTGCAGCCTCATGTGTCTCCCTACTCGCCTCAACACAGAAACTAAGACACCGTACACAGTAAGACAAGATAAGGGTCTAGTCAGGGTCATGCTCGTCAGCACGCGTCCGTAGTCCCTGACCACGTCTGCACACACTGACTAACTACGCTACGTCAAGCCCTCTATCTGGTTTTCTTCCCGGTCTGGACTCAAGCCACTACAGTGGGAGAGCCTATGGAAACCAGCCTAAACCATCTCTCTAGGGTCTATGTCTCCACCATTCCCAGGTGGGTCGGCACCTGCATGCCCAAGCAAGTTATGACTAGTGGGGAAAGGTCACTCAAGGTGTGAACCTGCTGTGAAATCACTAACCTATCACTGGTACCACAGACACGCACGCTCATTGCACGGAACACGAGCCTTAATTCATAAGACACAAGGCTGCCAAGGTTACATTGTCGGATTCCATACACCATTCACGATCCCCCTCCTTGGGGTATACACACATGCCGTAAACTGGATCATCGAGCATCCCACCACAAGATGACCCTCACAGAGTTTTCTCAGCTAATTTATTATTTATTTCATCCATAAGTACTTTAATTTAAGTTCTGAGGGTGAAAATCTAAACTTCTGGGCCAAATAGGCCATTCCAAGAGTGGGTTGGTCGACCTAACCCAAAGGTCGGTCGACCGATAGGGGCATTCGGCCGATCGACCAGGGAACCGATTGACTGAATTATCTAGACCCCAGGGCTACCCAAGGTTGGTCGACCAAACCCTGGGGTTGGTCGACCGACTATCCTAGGTAGGCCGACCAAACCTAGCCCAGTCCTCTAGCTCTCTGCCAGGAACCGGGGGACCGCCCCTTTCGGATTGGTCGACCGATTCTAACGACGGTCGAACAAGGTGACCCTCTAAGGTCCCCGTTCCACGCCCAACTCGCTCCATTGCAAGTGGGAATCATGGGCAAATGCTCCCCGACTCTTGTCAAACCCAATGACACTCAAACAACCATGAATCGACCCCCAGATCGACAAAATCGTCGCTCACCTCAAAATATGCATTTTTTCTACAACATGAAAGAAACCCTCTTGTTCTCACCCGGAATCACTTCTAAATGGCGAGAAAACTTGCGGGAAGGTGGTTGGGTTCGTCCCTCTACCTGAGATGTCACTTTTATCGCTTAAAATCACTATGATCATCACCAATCCACGTCGAAAGCCGGTGAAGCTCGAAAACCCGTGACTCGCACTCGCCACCACCTCGTTCATGTCCTCACAACCAACCTCCCACCGCTACCGTAGCCCAACCGAGCCTCCTCGCTACCCGCCATCTACAGCCTGAGGGAGAGGAGAGCCAAATGGAGGTGGAATAGGAGAGGCAAAGAGTAAGACGATGAGGGGAGAGAGGGTGTGCGATCGGTTGAAAATGGGTTTTGGGGTTTACCCAAAACCCCTAGAAGAATTGAAATCGTAAACACGCCCATTCCCATTTTGATTTAATCAATTAATCATAAAAAATTTCATAATAACTCGACGATTTCTCCAAAAATTAAAAAGAAAAATTTGAAACTTTTAAAAATATTCATGAAAAATAGATCTGACACCTATTAAGTGGAATCTGAAACTCAAGATATTACCGTCTCTCTATCTTTTATTGCTAACTTTACAAACATATATTTGATAAAAACTTTCTTTGGGCTTAAAAATTTATTCAGCTATAGTTACATTTTCCTATCACGCATAAAAAAGTGTTATACTCAAGAAACTACATGTCTGTTATCAAGCATAAATTCTTTATTTTTAGCTCATTGAAAGCATAAAATAGTCACTGATTTAAATTCAGTCAGTTAATTGCCATGAATTCTAACTTCTAAATAGCTGCATTTCTAAGATGGTCAAAAGATTATACCAGCTGTCTGACCATACATCATTTCATATCATATATAAGTTAGGTGCATAAATCTACACTTAATGAATATCAGCTATTTCTCATGTCATTCATATATTTAGATAACTTCAAATATAATCATTACTCTAAGAAACTCATTCCATCATTTAGTAAAGAATAAGTGACTTATTCTAATAAATTCAAGATCTTAAGACAGAACTTTAACACATATCTATTTATCTGTCCATCAAAAGATTCTGCTCAGAATAAATAAGTCTCTAAAATATAAATGGCTGAACAAACTATAAAAATAATTCATGCCGGTTGATCTTACAATCTGCAATGCTAAAGCATATATTCAATACAGTATCCGTCATACATCTAAAAGGGTGTATTAAAAAGACTATCACACAAGCTTTCAACTTCCTATTGCAGACATGAATATATTTTTTAATGCTCAGAAAAGCATATTGGGAATTAAACGTCTGTCTGCTTACTATATGTGTTCAACTGACATATCTGATGACCTAAAAAGGAAAGGCCAGTCTAAGTTATCATATGAGGGATACAAGCTAAAAAGGCACAAGACACTATACTCTCCTCGACACGTTACTGTGCCAACAGTACAATTGCAGAAGAAGAAGAATATCTTAAGAAGGTAGCATTTAATGAGTATCTGGGAAAATAGCTAAACATATATTCTTTGTAGAAGGCGTAGGGTTAAAGAAATGCAAAGAATGGCTACTGTCTAAAACATTGAAATGAGAATCTTTGCAGTATAAAAAGACAAGACTGATCGGCTACAAAGACTAAGCCGGTAGACTCAACTAGAGAAAATTTTTAGCAGCAACTCCATATTGAAAGGACGCCTATCCATTGTATCTAACGGCCACCTGGAGAAGTCACAACGTCTATCTGATCGTGTAAAATGAAGCAGCCCAGAACCAAGAAAACCAGCTAAGTGAATAAACGCTAAAAAAAGTCAGAGCAGACAAAGCATCTTGAAAGAAGGACCGAGAGAAAGATAATTGTGATTACATCAACCTGAGCTACACTCCCAAGAGTTGAGAGAAGCTGAATTTCAATCTGCACTCAACCACTTCCGGTCTACATCAAAGCTCGATGTCAAGAGAAAGAGAGAAAGAAGCATCTTAGTAGAATTTTCACTCCTATCTTTCCTTGCTACCTCTATTAGCCCTTAGTATTTTTTATGCATATCTTTAAGACTCTTTAATCTGCCATTCAAGATTGGTATTTCATTCCTATCAGTGTCTTGAGCGTGATTGAGCAAATTATACATAACTCTACCTATCATAGAGGCATTATCTATGTAACCTCACCTTAAGTGGTGTTCTTCTCCTCGAGAGGAGAAGTCCTTACCTGAGAGCAAGAGTACCTGTAGGAGGTTGATATCCTGTAGGTTTGGCAAGCCTGAAAAATTGCTGAGTTTGACTAGCTCATAAATTAATTAGTTGTGGTCTTGATGATTAGAGGCCCATGGTGTGACTGAATACCTTAGCAAAAATAGCTGAGTCTGGCTGAGCTCGAAAATTGGTTGGGATCCAAATGTGTGGATGCCCATGGTGAGTTGAACATCAAATCAAAAATAGCACATGTACTATTCTCTGCTAGGATGATGGTGAAAATTCCAACTGTTGCAGGGTACTGGACATAGGACTGATAGAGATCAGCGCCGAACCAGTATAAATCCTTGTATCCTTTGTGTGGTTGATTCTACTTTCATATTTTATATTCAACACACAACACTACACATTACTACGGCTAAAAGTTTATCATCGCAACAATTTTAATACATTCTTACATTATACTGCGATCTATTTTTAATAATCTGTTCACTCCCCTCTTGTTTAATTTAGCCATTTACTAGGCAACAAGTGATATCAGAGCCCAGGCTCTGATTGGGTTTAAAGATCTCATGGTCTGAGAGTAAAAGATCACAAATGGTTGTAAGAACAAAAAGTTACTCTATTGACGGCCCTCCATTGTTCGACGGCCTTGACTTTTCTTATTGGAAGATCCCAATGGAACTCTTCCTTAAGAGTCAAGACTATGAATTATGGGAGATAGTTGAGGAGGGAGACCTCTCTGTCACCCAGTCTAGAGAGACTTGGACCAATACTGACAAATTTAATCTCTCTCTGAAGGTCATGGCAAAACGCTTCCTATGCTGTGGACTATCGAGGGAAGTGTTCAATAAAGTCTCAACCTACTCAACAACTCAAGATATTTGGAAAAAGCTGAGATTGGGATATGAAGAGCCTATCTCATGTACGTCGCTAGTAGAATCAGAAGAGAAGGAAAATAAAAATGCAGAATCAGACAAGGTATGTAATGTTAATTTTAATTCTGATTCTGACTTTATTAATACTGAGTATGCATCAGGAGAAATCTATCTCAAACAGGAAGAAAAACAACAAATAAGTTGTATCGAAGACCTGTAGGTAAGTTCTCATTCTCAACTCTGATGTATTTAACATTAATAGCATGCATAAACATTATGAACATATAGAAAACTTGTTTAAAAATGCATACAACGTTAACAACATGCATACCTTTTATAATATCTTGTCTATACATGCATGCATTTTGAACCTAAATGACTATGCATTACATACCCATCTATGTAGTAGGCTACCCCCTACGTCATATAGCTTTAATGCAAATTCTCTAGAAGAAAACTGAGCCTACAGTAAGCATAAATCAAAGAATGGTATGTGTGCAATTTTATGTGTTTCGGATGGAAATACTAAAAGAAAAATTCCATTGCTGTAGTTGAATGGAGAATACTTAAAGAAACCCAGACGGAAAAAATCCATTTCGACCTTTAATCTTTTCTAAAGTATTGTAGGGACCTATTTGAGCACGGGATTTTGAGATGACATCTGACTAAAAGTGCTCAAGAAGAAAGGTCAATGATTCAAAGCTCAAGGGAAGATCTGACATAACATTGACCTAATGTAGACATTAAAAGGGAAAATTTGTAAATAGAGTTAAAGATCATACAAGATTGCCCAACAATTCAAGATCAGGTATAATACTTTCTTTTTATGAAAATATTACATCGGTAGTGTCATTTTGATCACCTAGATACAATACACTATTTAGGTAAGAGGAAATTTTGGTTAAATAAATAAAAAATATAATATATATATGTATATATATAAGCATGCACCAAAAATCATAAATCCAACACCTATCCTTTAGATGGTTCTAGCGTCTATCAAAAGGAAAATCAAAGCAGTTGATGTTGGTTACTTAAAAAAAAAAGAAAATTGACCAGTCAAAATGTCTATTGGCCAAGTACAATTCGAAAAGACATTATTTTATAAAAAGATCGACTATCTCGGTATAGCATTAAAGGAACCCTCTTTGCCTTTCCCCACTTTCACTTTTGAGAACCATAAGAACTCTCGCGTGAATCCTCTGTGTTTGTGGTTCCTCCTCTCTCTTCTGAATCGAGCAAATCAAGGAAAAGATCAACCACTTGATTCCTCAAAGAGGTAAGATCCTTCTTAATAGGAACCCTTGATTTTGTCTTCAGTTATAGTGTGAGATAATATTTCTAAAAAGTATCTTTCACTTATTCAGAACCCTAAGATCACTATGCCAGTCGATGCTATCGAAGTCTAGATCTTTACAATGAAGAAAGATAGATTGGCCTTCCTAAAAAGAAGCTCATCCATTATTGATGAAAAGTGAGTGAATCTCGTGGAAGTAAACTCTGATAACCCAGACTTGACGGAGTGTCTACCTCTATTGAAGCTCAGCGAATTGTGCTCATCAAAATTAAAGAAGAAATGTTGATTGATACCAGCAAAGTTTTCTACTACAGTCAAAGGACAACAGGTGAAAAATTGATCACCTCTGTCAAAAACATGCAAATAGAAATCATGGAAACAATGAAAAGAATGGCTATAGAAGCTAAAAGAATCACCAAGGCTGGAAACAGAAAGCAAACTTCTTGTTTACCTAATACGTCCTTGGTGACACTTATTCTCAAACATTCCAAAGTGGAAGTCAAAAATGAGATGATTATTCCTTATATATCTATTCATGCCATCTATTTGAAGAACAATCTAACAGTGGAAGAAGTCATTGGCATTATTCGTGGCACAAGTTGAGGGGGAGTACCAAATTCAGGGGGAGCATCATCATGAGTCAAAAAGTTTAGCAAAGCATCACCCCCCTATGATATAACTAGAAATTGATACTAGGTCTCCATAATCCTCAGCACCTCAAAAGGATCATCCCCTGAGGCCTATCCTATGAAGCAAGATTGTCAGAAGTAAAGACAAGTATGGATAGGGAGCTACAATGGAAAGACACATCAAGGAGCTTAAGGAAGTTAAGTAGTTTCTCATTTTTTTTGTAATTGTGCCATATTTTAATAAAAAATATCTTTCACCTTCATGGTGTTACTTATGTCTCACCTTCCTCTATTTTTTTTCTATATCACAAGAACAAGAAGAGAGAAATTGTATTTGCCTCGAAACTCCCAAATTAGTTTCAAACCCAGTTAAAAGTAAGAAAAACACGAGCAATGATAAGTGTTTAAATTTATGTATTTATTTATGTCACACTCATTATTTCTGGGCCTTAATGAAAATAATTATGTAATTTTTCTATTTAATTTTAATTTCAGAATAAATGCTTGTCTTCATGAAATTAATTACTTTTTGGGGTATATAATATAAATATATGAGATTGGAAATGCATAATAGAGAAAATTACATGATTAGATTTTTTATTATTATTAATTTCTCTGCAATACTAATTTTATTTTATATTCTTTATTTGATTGCAAAAAAATATGTCGGACAAAGGGATGCGATTTTTTAATATATGAATTGACGACCCTCTGAAAGGGCGTCATTTGAAGCGCCTTTTAAAGTCCTTGTGAAAGAAGGAAATAGCGTCATCATTGTTGACGTCAATTTGAAACAGCGACGTCCGCTTCAACGTTATTTTGATAACAATAAAAAAAGAAAGCGACGGGCCTTGTTCGCGTGAGATATAAGTGTAGTGCCCCAAAATTTATATAAATAATTTCTGGATTAGTTTAGAATCTCTGGAATTTATTAGGTCTTTGAGATCCTATCTGCAAGAGACCTAATTAAGAGAATGTGTAAGGTTGCTAAGGACTCTTAGGGATCAGGTTCTGGCTAACTAAGGACTCTAGAATCGATCTAATCCTCAAACCTTAGCTAAAACCCTATAAATAGGACCCAGTTCTAAACTGAGCGACCCTTACTTTTGGCTGGTGAAGAATCAAGGTAAGGAGATAGAATTTCGTGTAAGTTCTTTAGAAGTTTTCGTTTATAATATTTTAGACTAGCACCTCTCAAAATTTCATGTTAGGAGGTCGAGTATCCAAGGAGTTAGGATCTTCCAAAGTTACTGGTTTCATCACGTCAACCCAGGAAACTGTGCAACAGGGTACTGAAGATCAGGAAATTAGAGAAGCTAAACGAGGTAATTAGAGTTAGATGCTTTAGAACTTTTTATTCCTATTAGTTTCATCTTCCTAATCTCAAAATTTCACGTCCTTAGGTCAGGAGATTGAGGAGTTAGAGCGACATGAAGTTGCTGAAAAATCTCAGGAAGGGAAGAACTAGGGCGTGTCTTGATGACCAAATTAGAAGTCTAAAGCCCAGTAAGAAGGTAGGTGATCTCATGAACGGCAAGAACATCATGTTAGGGATGAAATCCCTCTGGTTTTGCTTGATTATATGCATTATAGATCATGAATTTCATATTTTAGTAGGGTTGTGCATACATGCATATCCTTAGCCTTAATCAAAGATAAAAGATATTTTGTTGTTAATTCATTTCAACCTATGCATGTAGCTGGCCTATACTTCATTTTTCCTGACTGGAATAGTTTAAGAATTTTGATTCCAAGCATGACATATTTTCATAGTTTTCTATTCTATTTACTGTTAGCAGAACCCCTGACGGATTAAGATAAGACCGTCACACGATATAACGGCCTTATGATAAACCGTCACACCCTCTCTTGTATTTAAAACTTCTCTATTATCTGCGACGGCCAAGAAGCAGTGCGTTACAACACTCTGACGGCCCCACGATAAACCGTCACAGCACTGTGACGCCCCCATCTTAGATCGCCAGAGTACTTTGTTCAGGCAATTCAAGATAGAAGTGAAAAACAATCAAATTACTTATAAATAAGCTTAGCTACCTATGTTTTGAACTATTTTCATGACTTTGAGTTTATTGATCAATTTATGATAGAAATTGCATGTTAAAAGCATCTCTAGTTATTTCAAGCATATGATAATTTCATTAGCTACACTCTATAGTTGTATTTTCAATGATGTAATGACGGAGTTTTATCATGGTTTCACATCGCTATACAGTCTTTTTCTATCTATAGAGTCGTTTTCTCTAAGTACATGGCATATATTCCGGTATATGGCCATTAGTTCACACTTTGCACTATAGGAACATATTCTTGAACACGAGGATCTCTCTATTGGATATTCCTTCCAATGGATTAGGAAATCTTGTTTCAAGGCCTCCGTAATTCTCTGCGAACCTGGGATTCCCACTAGGACACCGAGTTGGTTCTACCATAAAAGCCCAATTCATAGAAATCACTATCGATGTTTTCGGATTCTGGATATGTAACGGAGCTATATTCGACCGTCAGGCACATATAACGGTCCAATATATGACCGTCACATTGTACTAAGTCCAATTTCTTTGTTCTGGATTCAACCTTTCTAACGGCCCAACACTAGACCGTTATGTTCATGTAACGGCCCAGTATTAGACCGTCACTGTTCTTGAGTGTTTTAACCCGAGGTTTAACCCAAGGGTTGATATTCTAAAGTTCCTAGATGGACTATTGATGGTCTAGGACTTGTCATATTGTCTAAAGAATCTTAACTTGAATTATGAATGATAATAAATGTACCATTATGCTGCCGAGTTATTTCCATGAGCATGACATCGTCTTAAATCATTCTTGATCTCTCATGTCCTAAGTTGAAGCGTTCATTGTTGATTATTGTTATTAAGAACTTATTTGCATTCTTGGCCATATTTTATTACTTGAAACGTGGAAATAGCTTGATTTATACTTGAAGATGCGATCGAGCACTGATTGTGTTCAAGGGCTCTAAGCTAGTCCCCTCGGCTGATTGTCGAAAACATACTATAAACCACGGGGTATGATGCTACTGGCGTCGCATTACGCTGGGAGTACTTTCTCTGTGATTTTACCTTATTCCTTTAGAGCTAAAATGTTAATTACTTTAATCGTGCCTTCATGTTGATGCGAAGATACCTACTGGGCAAGTGTGCTCATTACCTATTTCTAATCTTTTCAGGAGATGGAAGTGAGTCAGGATGGGATTCAGAATATTCAAATAGCGGGTCCGAGAGTGAATGAAGAATGAGTGAAGACTTAGGAAGTCTACATGTTTAGATTGAGTCTATGTAATTTTCTTATTTCTTGAGTCTAGTATGATGAAGAAAGTTGAAACAATGATTGTACTTGGATATTTGATTTGATTATTAATGAAAGTTGAAGTTGAGTAAATATTGTGCAATTGCATTTATGTGTGTGATTGTCTTGCGCTCTGATCATTTTAACTTGCAAGAGACTTACCATGCCGGTTGTTCACGTTCCTCAAGCTAGTCTTCCGCTGTCATAAAGGCTCGGGGCGTGACAGTTAAGTTGGTATCAGAGCCTAAGTCTCAGGACTTAGGGAGAAGAATCATGTCATATGGATAAGTTCAAAGTTTAAGTACCCTTACCTATAAACTAACGAAGAAATTTCCATACCCAAGTGAGAATTGGGTAGAACCTGGGATAAGATAGTTAATTAGTTTTAAGATTAATTTTCTTCCAAATTCCATGAGAAATAACGAGTTATTATATTTCTCTCAGGTACCTTGTTTTACAAATGGCTCATCGCGTAGATTGGAATGGCATGCAACAAATAGTTGCCGGCCTTACTCAGGCATTGCAAACTATGGCCCAGGGAGGCGCAGAGGCAAGGGCTGGTGACTTACATCGTAATTTTCAGAGTTTAAACCCTCCGCGTTTCTATGGTTCTTCTAATCCGGACGAAGCAGAGAACTGGATTGACGAGATGAACCGTATATTTGACGTCATCCAATGCACCGATCAAGAGAAGGTGCGGCTTGTAACTTTTCAACTCAACAAGGATGCCCGTACATGGTGGAAGTCGGTTCCGGCACCTCCGGCTGATACACCTCATACATGGGATGGTTTTCTCACCTTGTTCCGTGCTAAGTACTTTTCTGAGCATTTGAAAGAAAGAAAGGCTATGGAGTTCACCTCTCTTCGACAAGGAATGATGACAGTCGCGGAGTATGAACTTCAATTCTCCAGACTATCACCTTATGCACCGCATTTAATCAGTACCGATCTATTGGAGGCCAATCGATTTATGGACGAGTTACGACTCGATTTTATTCAGCAGCTCGGGACCCAAAACATCCGTACTTATGCGGAAATGGTACAATGGGCATACTTATGTGAAAGGACCTTAGAAAAGGTCATGAAATTGAAAGGAAAAGGAGAAGAGTCCAGCCGAAGATCTGATCGGCGTTATAAGAAGGAGAAATTCAGCATCACGGAGCCTCACAAAAGCCGTGATAGTAAGAAGCGGTCCAGGAGCGGGAACGGTGGAAGTTCTCAGAAGAACAAGAAGATTAAGGAGGAGGAGCAAGTTGCCACGGCTTGCACTTTTTGCGAAAAGTTTGACCATTCGGCTGAAGAGTGTTGGAAGCGCCTTGGTGCTTGTTTACGCTGTGGAAGCAGGGAGCATCGCATGCCTGATTGCCCCCTTATGAAGGACCAGACATCTGGTGATGGACGCAGGAGGCAGGCTCGCCTCAATGCCATTCTAGAAGAAGAGGAAGTGCCCAGGGATGGTGAGCTTATGAAGGTACTCTTCAAATTTATTCCCGTCCTGTATTTGTGATATTTGATACTGGTGCCTCTCATTCTTTTATCTCCACTACTTTTACAAAAATATTATCAATTGTATCAGTTCCTCTACCTTCAGATCTTGCTATAACCACGCCCCTAGGTTCTGGAGCAAAACTTACTAGATATTACCCTGACAGTGAAGTAATTGTAGAAGGCCACAAGCTCCCCGCAAACTTCGTATGTCTTGACATGAAAGGTTATGATTCCATTTTAGGGGTAGATTGGCTTATAGATCATGATGCTTATATCAATTGCAGAAATAGGATTATATCCTTTCAAAAATCAGGTCTTCCAAGATTCTCTTTCCTTGGCATCAAGTATAAGAAACATCCCACTATCATATCTCCTCTTCACGCTTGCAAACTTATCTCGCAAGGATGTGAAGCTTTTCTTGCTTCTATCATTGTTACCGAATCCAAGGAAATCATCCTAGCAAACATTCATTGTAAATGAGTTCCCAGATGTATTCCCATCCGAATTACCCAGTTTACCACCCAAGAGAAAAGTGAACTTCACTATTAAACTCATTCCAGGAGCATCACCTATTTCTATAGCCCCTTACAGGATGTCCCCCACGGAACTTAAGGAACTAAAGAGGCAGTTGCAGGAACTACTAGACAAGGGTTTCATTAGACCTAGCACATCCCCTTGGGGTGCGCTGGTGCTATTTGTGAAGAAGAAGGATGGCTCTCTCAGGCTATGCATTGACTACCGGTGACTAAATCAACTTACAATCAAAAACAAGTATCTGCTGCCACGTATTGATGAGCTCTTCGATCAGCTTTCGGGAGCAGTGTATTTCTACAAAATAGACCTCAGATCAGGTTATCATCAGCTCAGAATTAATAAAGAAGACATTTATAAATCAATTTTTAGAAGTCATTATGGCCACTATGAATTTGTGGTGATGCCGTTTGGGTTAACAAATGTCCCAACAGCATTTATGCAACTTATGAATAGTATTTTTCAACCATATCTAGACTAGTTCATCGTCATCTTCATTGATGATATCTTGATATATTCCAAAACAAAAGAGGAACATGAAAAGCATTTGAGGATAGCCTTACAAACACTTAGAGAACATAAACTTTATGTCAAGCTTAACAAATGTGAATTCTGGCTCAAGGAAGTTTCATTCCTAGGCCACATTATTTCAAAAGAAGGTATTGATGTGGATCCTTCGAAAGTCGAAGCTGTCAGAAATTGGAGCCGGCCAACGACTATATCAGAAGTAAGAAGCTTTCTGGGTCTAGATGGTTATTGTAGAAGGTTCATTAAGGACTTCTCAAAAATTGCAGTTCTTTTAACTAGACTCACAAGAAAAGAAAATCCTTTTTGTCTGGTCAGTGGAATGTGAAAAGAGTTTTCAAATTCTTAAGAATCACCTTACTACAACTCCAATTTTAGCACTATCGGTAGAAGGTGGTAGATTCAAAGTATATACGGATGCATCTGGCATTGGCTAAGGATGCATTCTCATGCAAGATGGAAAAGTAATCTGTTATTCTTCAAGACAATTAAAACGCCACGAGGAAAATTATCCCGTGCATGATTTAGAATTGGCAGCCGTTATCTTCGCCTTAAAGATTTGGCGTCACTACCTTTACGGAGAGAAGTTCACGGTATACTCAGACCACAAAAGTTTGAAATACTTATTCTCTCAAAAGGAGCTTAATATGATACAGAGAAGATGGTTAGAATATCTCAAAGACTTTGATTTTGCTATTCAATATCATCCTGGAAAGGCTAATGCTGTAGTAGATAAACTCAACAAAAAACCAATGGATATGCTATCAAGTCTTTTGATTAATATGACTAATCTTATTCCTCAATTTGTTCAGATGAACTTAGATATTGACATAAAGGAAGATGATTGTTTCATGGTCAATATCCGAGCTCAACCTACATTGATAGAGGATCTGGTCAAGTTGCAAAATGATGATCCCGTGTTACTGAAAATTAAAGCTAATATTGAACAAAGGCCGGATTTCTCTGTTTCCAAATCATGAGGATACGAAGAAACTGATCATAGAAGAAGCACATAATTTCAGGTACACCATTCATCCAGGAGGTACGAAGATGTATCAAGATCTCAAAAGAAACTTCTGGTGGCCAAATATGAAGAGAGAAATAGCTGATTTCGTGTCCCGTTATCTCACCTGTCAATAAGTAAAAGCAGAACATTTTAGACCCGCAGGTAAATTACATCCCTTGAATATTCCCGAATGGAAATGTGAGAGTATAGAGATGGATTTCATCATGGGCTTACCAAAGACCAGAGGAGGACACGATGGTATATGGGTGATCATAGACCGATTGACTAAATCCGCGCACTTCATACCAATAAAAAGTCGATGGTCTGTGGATATTCTAGCAGCATTATACATGAAAGAAATTGTCAAATTACATCGTGTCCCTATCACTATTGTATCTGATAGAGATCCTTGATTCACATCACAATTCTGGAAGGGCCTACAACATTCACTAGGGATTAGATTGAATTTTAGTACAGCATTTCACCCCCAAACTGATGGTCAGACTCAAAGAACAAACCAGGTAGTAGAAGATATGCTCAAGGCTTGTGCTATTGATTTTGGAGGAAGTTGGCATGATCACTTGCCTCTGGTAGAGTTTGCATACAACAACAGTTCTCATGCCAGCATACAAATGGTGCCCTTTGAAGCTTTTATGGAAAAAGCTGTAGATCACCAATATGTTGGAACGAAATAGGGGAAAAGTAATTCCTAGGCCCCGGCCTTATCAGGGACTCTACAGAGAAGATCAAGCTCATTCAAGAAAGAATGAAGATGACGCAAGATAGGCAGAAATCTTATGCTGACAATCGAAGACGCGACTTGGAGTTTCAGGTGGGAGATCATGTATATCTGAAAGTTTCTCCAGGCTGTGGTATTCGAAGATTTGACATTAAAGGAAAGCTAACTCCAAGATTCATTAGCCCATTTAAAATTCTCGAAAGGGTCGGTGAAGTGGCTTATAGACTGGCTTTACCTTCACAATTAGCAGGAGTTCACGACGTATTTCACATCTCTATGTTGAAGAAATATGTATATGATCCTCATCATGTCATTACTTATGACAATCTGGAGATCCAAAAGGACCTAACATACGAACAGAAACCGGTCAGGATTCGGGAACGAGAAGTGTGTCAACTAAGGAATAAAACTATTCGTATGGTCCAAGCCCAATGGACGAAGCAATGGCCACACGAAGCAACATGGGAGACGGAAGAATCTATGCGTAGAAGATTCTCAGAATTATTCAATTGTAAGTACACTCTCCATAAATCCATGTATTGAATTTGGGGACCAAATTCTTCTAAGTGGGTGTGGGTGTAGTGCCCCAAAATTTATATAAATAATTTTTGGATTAGTTTAGAATTTTTGGAATTTATTAGGAATTTATAAAAACTTAAATAAAATAATAAATGGGTTATTTGATTTAATAAGTCCCAATTATTCTAGTTAAGTAATCTAGCCCATTTAAACGAAACCCAATATGTATAGGGACCAAGCCCAATAAGTTTGGCCCATATTCTAGAAGGTTATTTAGCCTATTCACGAATTATAAGGATAAATACCCCTTATATAGATAATTAGGTGGATAATTAACAAAAAGAGTTTGAATAAAATTGAATTCTGCGCACAGTGGATGTAGCAGTCTATCGTGCGACCGCCACAGTCATGTAACGCGCCCAGCTTGGACCGTTACACTCTGTCAGTTTCGTGAATGAGAGAAAGAAAAAAAAGATTGGATCTTTGGGATCCTATCTGCAAGAGACCTAATTAAGAGAATGTGTAAGGTTGTTAAGGACTCTTAGGGATCAGGTTCTGGCTAACTAAGGACTCTAGAATCGATCTAATCCTCAAACCTTAGCCAAAACCCTATAAATAGGACCCAATTCTGAACTGAGCGACCCTTGCTTTTGGCTCGTGAAGAATCAAGGTAAGGAGATAGAATTTCGGGTAATTTATTTAGAAGTTTTCATTTATAATAGTTTATACTTACACCTCTCAAAATTTCATGTTAGGAGGTCGAGTATCCAAGGAGTTAGGATCTTTCAAAGTTGCTGGTTTCATCACGCCAACCCAGGAAACTGTGCAACAGGGTGCCGAAGATCAAGAAATTAGAGAAGCTAAACGAGGTAATTAGAGTTAGATGTTTTAGAACTTTTTATTCCTCTTAGTTTCATCTTCCAAACCTCAAAATTTCACGTCCTTAGGTCAAGAGACTGGAAAGTTAGAGCGACGTGAAGTTGCTGAAAAATCTCAGGAAGGGAAGAACTATGGCGTGTCTTGAAGACCAAATTAGAACTCTAAAGCCCAGTAAGAAGGTAGGTTATCTCATGAACGGCAAGAACATCATGTTAGGGATGAAAGGCCTCTTGTTTTGCTTGATTATATGTATTATAGATCATGAATTTCATATTTTAGTAGGGTTGTGCATACATGCATATCCTTAGCCTTAATCAAAGATAAAAGATATTTTGCCGTTAATTCACTTCAACCTATGCATGTAGCTGGCCTATACTTCATTTTTCCAGACTGGAATAGTTTAAGAATTTTGATTCCAAGCATGACATATTTTCATAGTTTTCTATTCTATTTACTGTCAGCAGAACCCCTGACGGATTAAGATAAGACCGTCACATGATATAACGGCCTTACGATAAGCCGTCACACTCTCTATTGTATTTAAATTTTCTCTGTTATCTCTGACGGCCTAGAAGCAGTGCATTACAACACTCTGACAGCCCCACGATAAACCGTCACAACACTGTGACACCCCCATCTTAGACCGCCAGAGTACTTTGTTCAGGCAATTCAAGACAAAATTGAAAAAAAATCAAGTTACTTATAAATAAGCTTAGCTACCTAAGTTTTGAATTATTTTCATGACTTTGAGTTTATTGATCAATTTATGATAGAAATTGCATGTTAAAAGCATCTCTAGTTATTTCAAGCATATGATAATTTCATTAGCTACACTCTATAGTTGTATTTTCAATGATGTAATGACGGAGTTTTATCATGGTTTCACATCGCTATACAATCCTTTTCCATCTATATAGTCATTTTCTCTAAGTACATGACATATATTCCGATATATGACCATTAGTTCACACTTTGCACTATAGGAACATATTCTTGAACATAAGGACCTCTCTATTGGATATTCCTTCCAATGGACTAGGAAATCTTGTTTCAAGGCCTTCGTAATTCTCTGCGAGCCTGGGATTCCCACAAGGACGCCGAGTTGGTTGTACCATAAAAGCCCAATTCTTAGACAGCACTATCGATGTTTTCAGATTCTGGATATGTAACGGACCTATATTCGACCGTCAAGCACATATAACGGTCCAATATATGACCGTCACATTGTACCGAGTCTAATTTCTTTGTTCTGGATTCAACCTTTCTAACGGCCCAACACTAGACCGTTATGTTCATGTAACGGCCCAGTATTAGACCGTCACCATTCTTGAGTGTTTTAACCCGAGGTTTGACCCAAGGGTTGATATTCTAAAGTTCCTAGATGGACTATTGATGGTCTAGGACTTGTCATATTGTCTAAAGAAACTTAACTTGAATTATGAATGATAATAAATGTACCGTTATGCTACCGAGTTATTTCAATGAGCATGACATCGTCTTAAATCATTCTTGATCTCTCATGTCCTAAGTTGAAGCGTTCATCGTTGATTATTGTTATCAAGAACTTATTTGCATTCTTGGCCATATTTTATTGCTTGAAACATGGAAATACCTTGATTTATACTTGAAGATGTGATCAAGCACTGATTATGTTCAAGGGCTCTATGCTAGTCCCCTCGGTTGATTGTCGGAAACATACTGTAAACTATGGGGTATGATGCTACTGGCATCGCATTGCGCTGGGAGTACTTTCTCTATAATTAAGTGAAAATCCACGGCACGACAGATACACGTACTTGACTTTCTTGCTTGTTACATGATATTCCACAGAAATTCATCAAATACTTGCCCATAAGCAAAAGATGTTGGGTGATAAGTATGTGACTTGCTAGTACATTCTTGCTCATGAAAGGCCATTCTTGTTACATTCTTGCTAGTTCCTACTTGTTCATTCTATCTTACATGATCATCTTGTTACTTTGGTTACTTGTGATTTATCGCATTCGCATGATTTTACCTTATTCCTTTAGAGCTAAAATGTTAATTACTTTAATAGTGCCTTCATGTTGATGCGAAGATACCTACTGGGCAAGTGTGCTCATTACCTATTTTCAATCTTTTTAGGAGATGGAAGTGAGTCAGGATCGGATTCAGAATATTCAAATAGCGGGTCCGAGAGTGAATGAAGAATTAGTGAAGACTTAGGAAGTCTACATGTTTAGATTGAGTCTATGTAATTTTTTTATTTCTTGAGTCTAGTATGATGAAGAAAGTTGAAATAGTGATTGTACTTGGATATTTGATTTGATTATTAATGAAAGTTGAAGTTGAGTAAATATTGTGCAATTACATTTATGTGTGTGATTGTCTTGCACTCTGATCGTTCTTGCTTGCAAGAGGCTTACCATGCCGACTGTTCACGTTCCTCGAGCTAGTCTTCTGCTGTCATAAAGGCTCGGGGCGTGACAATTAGCGACTGGGCTTTCATGTTTGAATGAGAAAATGTGGCCTGTTACCGCGTTTAGCAAGTCTCGTGATCGGCGGTGGCTAGGTTTGGAAGCTCACGTCGAATGCATGGCAACCTTGGCAAGTTCGCGTCTCATGTGTGCAGCCTTTAAGAAGGCCTATGAAGGCCACATGAGAATGGGATGCTCTCTTCTTCCCGTCTCTCTCTCTCTCTTTCCCTCATCTCTTCTTCCTCCTTATTATCCTTCCTTTCCTCCTCTCCTCCTCATTATATCTCCCCCTATGTTTCTTCTCTCTCTCCTCCGCTCCACGCATCTCCAACAGCTCTGTCCTCGTCGCATCCCGTCTTCTTCTCATCTCTCTTCTCACTTTCTCTTACCCACGGTAGATCATAGGTTTCCTCTCTTCTTCCCCTAATTCTCCTCTTCTCCTCTTCTCCTTCTCTTCTGCACTTCTCCCCTCCCCCCCCGCATAGCGGTCTTCTCTACTCATTCGGCGCCCCTGTTCTACTTTCTCTCCCTCTTTCTCTTCTCGTCGTGGCGTCTCTCTCTCTCTCTTCTTTGTTCTCCTCCACCACCAGTGGTAGTCTCTCTCTTTTTGCTCTTCTTCCACCTTCACTGGCGCCCCTACTTCTCCCTACATTCTCCACCGTCGCACCGCACCCCTGCTTCTCCCTCTTCCTCTCCTGCACACACACAGCACTGCCAGCCTTCCTCTTTCTCTTCTCCTCCGCGCTACTTCTTCTCTCCTCCCCACCGTATCGACCTCTCTCTCCCTTCACGGTGGCTCTACCTCTCTCCCGTTCTGCACCATCTCTCTCTCTTCCTACTCACTACATGCATACACAATTCCTTTTATTTTCTTAATGTTATCGCTCTCTCTCTCCTTCTCTTTATACTCCTTCCCTCGCTAAATCTCTCTCTCTAAGGCCCTTCTCGCACGCGGTGATGTCTACACCAAGTTGGGCAGCACTTAAAAGCTCAAGGGTGTAGGTGACGGGATCTTCATCTGCTTCCTGACTACATCTTTTCCTTATTTAGTAATTTTTAGTTTAGTCAGATTTTATTTAAGATTGTAATTTTTATTTTTCTCAACATATTGTAAATGTTTTATTTTGAGTAATAAAATTAGTTTTGTTATCTCTCTTCATCTCTTATTTTCTCTCTCTTCCCTCTCTCGATTTCTTCTTCCTCTCACTCTATATTTCTCTCTCTAAAACCTCTTTATTTCTTTAGGTAAATTTATTTTCACGTAATTTTAAATTCCAATGTCAAAAGTCATTCAATATTTTTTCCTTTACGAAAATATAAAGTTTTCAACCTTAAAATTTTAACCACTTCATGGGGATTGAACCGTACTTGCCAGTACACTCAAATCTTTAATTTTATTATGCTAGTGTGGAATTTTTGAAATTGAGTGTGCAGTATTTTTAACGACGAGCATCATCTCACATCAATTTTTTACGTGATAGTCGGGTAGATTTTTAGATTTTAGGTTGATAATTTTGTATTTTCTTTTTGTATATACTTATTCTAACATTTGTTTCTTTTTTTATTTTATAGAAAAAGAAAATTATAAAAAAATCAGACTTGAAATTGTAGGAAAAAGATATGTCAAGAAATGCGTCGCTGAAAACATGAACGGTCAGTAAAAGGGGCGAAATTTAGAAAATACAGAGAAAAGAAGCGTCACAAAAACCTGAAATCTGTAAGTAAAGGTCTTATAGAGAATAAATAAAAAATTAAAAAGTCAGGAAAAAATTAAAAAATGTGAGATATGTTTATTTATTTTTCACTTCCTTTATTAGTATTATTTAAAAAAAATAAAATGAGAGATTGCTATCTAGGTTAGTCTTTATCTTTCCCTCTTTTGATTTTCTTTCCATATTTAGCTTGCTTGCTATATTTAGTTCATTTTCTTATTTTCATCATGTATTTATTTTTCAAAAAATATCAAAAAAATATTCTTAAGGCCAATATAGGAAACACCCTTCTTAGTGTTGGAAGGACCCTCTATTCTGAGAATTCCTCTCGACAGATCAGAATCTCCTCCACTAAGACCTCCGTAAGTCCTCGACATCGAAGGATTCCCTCTTCGATCACTGGGCTGGTTGTACAATTGAAGATCCTTGGAGGTAGTTTGCCCTTAGGAGCAAAAAATAAAAAAGAAAAAGAAAAAAAGAAAAAGAAAAAACCTAAAAAAAATCAAAAAAAATCTTGAGAAATTTCTTGGGGGCTAGTCTATTTTATATCAATATTAATGGCCAAATGTCAAGGAGGGAAACTCAAACCAATGAAGGAACATTTTATTCCTTCTACTTATAAACCCTCAACCTGCATTGCACTACCTGATATTCTTATAGATCACTATGAGATTGACCCTAGTATCATCCAGATGGTCCCATCTTTTTATAAGAATACCAATGAAGATCCTTATAGGCATCTAGATGATTTTCTAGAAATTTGCTCCCTAGTTAAAATTTGAAACTTTAGTGATGATGTCCTTAAGTTGATCTTGTTTCCACTTTCCTTAAAGGATAAGGTAAAATGTTGGTTAAGGAATTTTAGAAAAACCATTAGGACATGGGAAGAAATGCAACAAGAATTTGTGAATGGCTGAAAGATTTGTTGCAACAATGTCCACATCATCAGTTGCCCAAATGGGAAATTATCTATACTTTTTATGAGGGGTTATTAGATTATTATAGGCAAATGATAGACTATCATGTAGAGGGGCATTCATGAATACGAGCGAAGATGAGACATATGATTTATTTGAAATATTGAGTGATAATTATATGAACCATGCCTCATTCTCATTTCATAAACAATATGTCGGACCTTTCAAACAAGTTGGGCTTAATGAGATAGAAAATTGGGTAGAACCCGACTCTAAGATGGATATTAATTCCAATGTCCAACCATCACCAAGTCAATAAAAGGGTCCAACCCAAACTTTTAAGAAGGCCTACGATTTTTGTGCAAGTCCCACTCACCATGTGAGTGAGTATCCTACTATTACCCGACTCCCACCATTCACCCAAGCTCAAGCCCAATATGTCAAAGGATTTTCTCAGCCCAAATATGATACCTTTTCTGATAATTATAACTCAGGATGGAAAGATCACCCAATTTTTATTTGATAGATCAAATAAACCAAGTCCCTATGTTTAACCTTTCACCCCCAAGAAATTCAAGGGCCGCCCATGTGCAATCAATTTTAGCCTAACTCATTTCACCCAAATTTCAAAAGCAACATCTATACTAGGGTGGATTCAAAAGGTCACTATTCTGAACTACAAATATAAGGTAGTCTCGGCCTACTTACGATGACCCTCTTTCAATATCATACCACCCTCCTCAGCAGGTGAACGATGATAATGATGATCTTATGATGATAGGGAGAGTGAGGGAGAGCGCACTAGCAACACAGGGATGAAGGAAGGGAAGTAATTAGTGGGTGAATTGAATAACAATGATGTCTATATTGATATTGTCACCCCTACCTATGAAAGTTTTAGGAATGATATATTACATTGATGACTAGTGGCCCAATTAACTTTTTTAATGATAAGGACATACAAGGTGAGGCGTATTAGTTTGTGGTTGATAATCTTGATGATTTAATAGAGATTTATTTTGAAGATCCTCCTACTTTTGAGGAATTTGATGAAGGGCCTTATTAGAAAAATTTACATTTGATCTAACCCCTGAGCTCTGGCCCATATGAAGTCCCGCGATCAATGACACCCAAGAGGGGGGTGAATTGGGTGGTTACAAATTTTACGAAAACTTTTGGCCTTTTTGAAATATGTGATAGAAAGCTAGTTGAGAGATTCAAAACTATTTGATCACAAATCAGATTTATCAAACTTAATTGATGATGGTATGGATTAAGCAAGATATATGTAGATAAATCCGGAACAACAATTTACACTAACACTCATGTAGAATGGAGGTAGAGGAAATGGATCAAACCACACAATTCAAACCACACTGCACATCAATTTTTAAGGTGGTTCGGATGCAACGACGGCAGTCCTACGTCCACCCCTCACCAAACCCGGTGAGGCTTCACTCGGGGATAAATCCCCAAACGGAGACGTCGCTCCAAACACACACGCAGGATGACGCCTGCCCACACACACGGGGACACACCCCAACACACACACACACACACACATGGAGATGAGGTCTCCAACACGATCCGACAAAAGGATCAACAACACACACACATGCTGTGACAGATGCAGCACTCCACACACTAAAACGACTAGATCTAAATAGATCCATACACACACACACGTAGATCTAAGAGGACCCACGCACACACGAATGGAACTCCATGACCACACACGACCACAGATCCAAAATGATCCACACACACACACACGAGTATTTGTAGTTTATGTGGAACACAAATTTGAAACTATAAAGCACAAGACAACAAAATGAATAATCCACAGTTTAGAATGCTCCTGATTTGGCTCCCCCTGAATGTATACTACAGATCTTTGTGTTGATTCCTTCTTCGCTTGAATGGCTTCAGATCAAGCTTGAATGGCCTTGGAGTGGATGTAGAGTTTGCTGCACGGGATACTGTTCACGGCTACAGTACTCTTCCTTCTTCACTTAGACAACCTTCCCTTAATCTCTTCTTGAAACCCTTGCTTGCTTCTTGATAGCCTCCCCCTTGATCTCTCTTTGTTGGTTGCTTGCTTCTTCACTTCATAAGTGCTTGTTGGCTTCAGAAGTACCATGAATGGGTTGGAGATAGATGAAGATCTTGCTGCACGAGGTACTATTCACGGAGCTACAGTACCCTCTTCTTCCTCCATGGATAGTCTCTACTTGGATCTCTTGGATACTTTTTGGTTTATGACTTCACAGAGATGTTTTATAACCCTTGAATGGTCCATAGACAAGCCCCAGACAAGATCCACAAATCATGGGAGATTGGGTGACTTTAGGATTAAACAAATCCAAGAAGAGGGGCTGCCCTCGAGGTGGAAAATGAAGTCAAACATTGTTGCATCGGGGCTGCCGGTCAACCGGAAGTTGGTGGTCAGTCGACCAGAAAGTTTTAGATATGAAGCTTTTCGGTGCTGACAAAATCAGTCAACCGGCAGGATGGGGGCGGTCGACCGGACCTTGGGCCGGTCGACCGGTCCTTCTGGGCGGTCTACCCCTACTAAGACTTTCTGTAGCAATTTCGGTTCTGGAGATTCTAGTCGACCGGCCCTATGGTCTTGGTCGACCAGAATGACCCAGTCCTGCAAAATTGAAGTGTTAGCCCAATGAAATACATCCAAATAACAATGGCTTTAAGTAGATGTTTGTTTCATTCATTTTGGGGTTGGATTTCACTTGGTTTATGCATTAGAAACGTCTAGACCATTTGAGCATTTGACCATGATTAGAATGGAGCTAATGCATTTGAAGAGTGAACTTGCAAGTTATCAAATGGTCAAATGGTCTAGACATTGCTAATGCATAAATGGTCTAGACATTTTCATTCGCCACCTCAGGCATATAGAGAACGTTAGCAGGAATATAGAGAACGTTACCGGATTCAAAGTGGCAGCTCTCCCCTTTATGTACTTGGGAATTCCGCTATTCACTGGGCGTAGCAAACCAAGGCACTTCTCTTATCTTCTTGCTAACGCCGCGGCCAAGCTTCAACGATGGAAATCGGCATTCTTATCCTCAGGAGGACGTCTTATTCTTATTCGGCACGTCCTATCCACTTTGCCAATTTACACTCTTGCTTCCACCGCTATACCAAAGACTATTTTTAGAGGCTTCCATAGAATTTTATCTAACTTCTTTTGGGGCTCATATGAAGGCTCCCCCAAGAAGCATTAGAAAGCTTGGAACATTGTTTCTAGGCCGGTTGACAGTGGTGGCTTGGGGGTTCTCAATCTTCAAATTGGTTTGCGGACTAAACTTATGTGGAGAGCTATTACGGCCAACACACCTTGGGCATGCTTCTTCTGGGCAAAATATTTACATGTGGAGCATTATTCTATAGCATCTTTCAACCTCACCACCGCTGCGGAAAGGACCCTTTGGCAGCTAGCAGCAGCTCTTATTCATGCAAACCATCGGGTGTTCATTTCCAAGGAACAGTCCACCGCATCCTTTTGGTTTGATGCATGGGCGGGTAGCTCTCCTTTGAAAGACCATGTGCCTCCTCATGTGTGGGACCAGCTGCCTGATAAGTTATGCTCGGTTGTCAATGTCCTCACTGGCCGCTTGCAGCCAAGTCTTCTTGCTGCTAGGCAGTTTTGTCCTAGAGCTGCTTTGGAGCACATCGCGGCCTCCTCTTCAACTCAAGATTATTGGGTATGGACCCTCACCACGGATGTGGCCTTCTCCACTAGCTCAGTCCGCAAGCTGCTATCCCCTGTCGCTTCTACAACTTGGGTGCTCATTTGGCATCATAACACCCCTCTTAAATGGTCTATTCTCACATGGAGAGTCTTGCATGGCTGTCTTCCAGTTGATAGTGCAATCATGTCGTGTGGTGTACCTCTTTGCTCTCGGTGTAATTGTTGCACCTCCCCAAGCTCGGAGACCGACCTGCACTTGCTCTTTCGTAGCTCCGTGGCAAGGGAGGTTTGGTCTCTACTTTTGGACTTCCTACCACTAAATGTGGGTGCAGCGCCCACGGCTGCGGCAGTTGTTCTTGAGTACTTGGGCACCTTGCACTTTGCTACGGCTGCTGGGATCTTAGGGAGATGTTTTCTCCTTGCTGGCATTTGGGAGCTGTGGCACAGCAGAAATAATTCACACTTTGAGGGCCGGCCGATGAATTCTCAACATATATTTTGCAGGGTGATGCAATCTATCCGCGCTATTGTACTTGGCAACCGGCTCAAGGCACGTGAACTTCTACCCCGTCAGATGGAGTTATTGCAGGCTTGGGCCATTCCATTTAAGGTGGCACAACCCAACCTTCCTCGACTTATACGGTGGTTCCCCCCACCATCGGGAAGATTGAAGATGAATGTTGATGGCGCTTTCAAGCACGGTGCGGGTGTCGCAGGAGGTGGTATTGTATTACGTGATTCTCACGCTTCCCTTATATGGGCTGCGGCTGCCGTCTATCCACATGCTACTTCCAGCCTTGAAGCTGAAGCACTTGCTCTACGGGATGGTTTACTTCTATGCTGTCAACGTGGGTGTTGACACCCGTTTTATGACCAATAAGTCGGGTCATCTCCTTGTTCATTCTACATGATGCTCCGAGTAATTCATTCTTCATTGAGCCCCCTTGATTGATTTGGAGCCTATTTCTTGGGTCTTGACTCCTTGATTGGATATGACTTTTTGTGGCATTTCATTTGATTAAGGCTTAGCAAAACCTTCATTTCTTCTTTTGAACTCCATTGATAATAACGGTCTGCTCCAGGAGCGTTGTTTCTTTATAACGGATGGGTCCTGGGCCGTTACTCTTTGAAGAGTCCTAAGGCTTAAGGTCTCGTTTCAATCTTTATCTTTTGGCTTACACGTTGATAATAACGGTCTGTCGTGCAGCCGTTGTTTCATTATGACACCCCATGCCTTGGCCGTTGCTTTCTTTACAGAGTCCTATTGTTTTGATCATCTTCCTATTGATCTTATCTCTTTGGGATAAGGTTGAAAGTAACGGACGATCCTTGGTGCATTATTTCCAAGTGGCGGTCTGTCGTGCAGCCGTTATTTCCTTCAGAGAGTCCTGGCACTTCAGGCCTTTTCTCTGCTACTCCGTGGTCGAGATAAGAACTTGGATTGACGATATCTCTTCCAAATCTGATCCTCAGGACCTTCTGTTTGATTCTTTGGACTCTTGGTGATATTATCTTCAAGAATTTGCTAAGAGTTATCCCTTTCTCTTGCCGGATTATCCTCTGTTCGACCTGAGAGTTTGAGGGTCTATAAATAGAACCCTTAACTTCATGGCCAAAGGGGGGAAGATCTGGAGTTTGCGTCGGAGTGCTGCCGCATTCTAGAGTCACGTCTGATCAAGGAGGAGTACTTCTCACGTTCGTTTGCTGCCTGGTGAAGGGAGTATTTGTTCCTTTGGTTCTAAAGTTCATAATTGCATGTTGAGTTTCCCTTCAATCTCCCTTTCATCATAAGCATTATTTCTCTCCTTTCTCCACGTTTTTCACCGGTTTTCATCATCTAAACATCCTCCTAATCTTTTAAAACGCCCAGAGGGGTTAAAAAACCAAAACTCCCCGGTATTTCCCTCTCCTTTTGATGATATTTTGTTTATTGAAGAATTGATGCTATATTGTCTAAAGGGCTAATTTGGGTTGTTTTGTTCTTGTCTTCCACTTCTTTGGCAGGTTTACAGGTTCACCAGTACGAGGCCCAAGTCTTCTAGCCGGCTGGAAGTGTTGGAGTTAAAAGGATCCATACTTTGCTACTGCAGGTATTACGATGGCCTTGTGTAGGCGCGTCAAAGTCTTCCAACGGTCTATCGAGCGACCGTCACTTTCAAGTGACGCACGGGGTTCTGGCCGTTACTTCTAGCTGACCTGCAGGTTCTCTTTGGGTTTCCTCTCCCGTGGGCGGGTGCTTCATCCACCTAGTTCCAAGGTATATTCAAGTCTTTGGCTTGTTTTACTTTGGTGGCGATCACGACTTTCCTTGGTATTGGGCATTAGCTTTCTCCTTCATTGCATATCTTTTATTTCCTTGCTTGTTTCACCCCTTGCGGTGTGTTTCTATTTACTCTTTGCTCCACGCCTCAGCATGTGTTTTTCCTTTATTCTTTAGCTTAGTTTGATTGAGATAGCATGCCCATGCTACAGCTTGCTTTGGTTGCCTAGGTTCATGATCACATGTTCATAGGTTGAGTGCAGATCTTTGATTATTTGCTTGTCATCTTGCTACATATCATCACTATAACCCCCCAAGAAAAGGAGATAGATAAGCAAAATAAAATCAACAGATAATTTTTTGACGATCACGGTGGGATAACTTGTGCCAATCGTGCTTTTGATTCCTGTTAAACCTGCCATCATCTCTTGTGTTGTCCCCTCCCGTTTTCCCCTTATTTTCTGTTAATCCTGATTCTCTGAGTGCTCTGACGGCCCTGTGTCCACGCGTTGGAGTCCTCTGACACGGGGTCATTAGACCGCCACATCTGTTCTGCTGAGAGCTTTCACGGTTTTTCCTGTTACCTCTGGTTGATTTTGGCTCTCTTGCTCATTTGACGGTCCTACCTCCCTGCGTTAAATTACTTCTGGCGGTCTGGTCTTCGACCGTTATTATCTTCTGAGGCAGGGTTCCTAGACCGTTATACTCCAGACAGGTACGCCCCCAGGTGCATTTATTTTCGCAGTTTCTGCTGTGACGCTTTTGCTTGGGTGATACTTGACTTCCTCCTTGCTTTGTTTCATATCTCCATATCATTGTGTGCATCATTGATTGCTAGATTTTAGGCTAGACCTTGCATGCACTCCGGTGCACATAGGACCATTCATCTTTTCATATCCTAGATTGCATTTTCCTACCTTGGTGTGCGGACCTCTCGTCTCCATATTCCTTGGGGCCGACTAGGAGATCACACCAGGGACCTCCATAAGTCCCCGCGAGCCGTGGATTCCCACACGGACGCCGGGCTGGTTGTACCTTTCCCACCCCGTGTCTAGGGTTGCATAAGTGAGGAGTGATTACACTTAGAGTCAAACCAAGTCCCATACCCATCTCCTGTTAGGAACCCATTGTTGAGAGCACATTTCAATCAATTCACTAAAGTTCCAAAGGAGAAATCACAAGAATTGTGTTGCATCATCTTAAAACAACTTGGTTGACTTTGAGTGTCTTCACCTTTTATCACTTACATCATTTTCTAAAAACATTCGAGTTTAGTTACTTATTGTGTGATTGTTTGTGTTGTTTGTTTGCATTTTGTCAAGGTTGTCCGTTGCATGTGGAGTTGTTTTCGTCCGTCCGACTCATCTCCTCAAGTCAATTCCTTCTTCAAGTCCTATTCCAATCCTCTTTTCGAGTCCACCATGGCATCCTTTAATCCTCCCCGTTCCCAAGAGGACTCCCTTCCTCAAGGGCTTCTTGAAAACCCTCCCAGGGTTACCCCCTTTTCTTCTGAAGAGGGGACTGCCCCTCTTCTACCCTCCACTTCCATGGAAGGTGGTCAAGCCACCCCTTCTTTCTCCACTCCTTCCGCGGGCTCCGTCCTTCAGATGATGGCCCAATTGGATCCGGCCCAACTCCAAGCTCTTTATCAGGCCATGCAAGGGTCCAACGCATCTCCTTCTACCATCATCCAAAATCAATCCAATCCTTCCATTGTTGGGCTTCCCATTCAGCCCACTCCAATTGATCTCACCCCGGTCCAACCACGGACCATCACTTTCGCGGGCATGGAAACGGGCCAGTCTTCCAATTCGGCCCAACAATCCTTCGATAAGGGAAAATCGCCCATCCCCTCTTTTGTTCAAATGGATCATCACGTATCTACTCCTGTAGCTTCGTAAGTTCTCATGGGCCCTTCCGATTTCTTGCACCCTCGGCAAGGGGTGACTCAAGCCCATTCTAATCTGGGCCAATCTCAGGCCCAATATCCTTCTTATGGGCCCCCCATCTCTACTGTTTATCCCTCCACTCCTGCTTATGGGCTTCCACCTTCTGTCGCGATCGTTCCATCTGCTCCTCAAATTCAATCAGCATCCTTCACTACCCCTGCTCCCTCCCGAGAGCAGGACTTGCTTGATAAATGGGCCGCCATGCAGCAACAACTCGATTTCCTCCAGAAGCGGGTTGACCCGCAATCTTTGGTAGATGTTCCTGTCCCCAGCTTTCAGAACATTCGGTTCCCTCCACAATCGGAACTCCCTAACTACCGCAAGTACGACGGGAACGGCAATCCCTTCATTCATGTGAGGGATTTTCTATATGAGTCGGCGCAGTTCCAATATGATGATCGCCTTATGGCGTACTTATTCCGCCGATCTTTGGATGGTGTTGCTCTGGAATGGTTCTACTCTTTGCCGCTAGAAGAAGCTGAAAGTTTCAAGGTAGTAAAGGACAAATTTATCCAGCGGTTCCAAGACAGGGTCGGCCCGGAATACTCATTTACAGATCTAGTAGCCGAGAAGATGAAGTCAGATGAGGAGTTCGCCACTTATGCAGACAGGTGGAGACAGATGGCTGCTAGAGTGTCTGGCCACATTCCAGAGGTAGAGAAGGTCAAGCTGCTCATTTCAAATGCTACCCCGACCTTCAGGAACATCCTGGCCATGAATGATATAGCTAACATGCATCAACTCTACAGCCGGGCGCGCTTCATACAAACCCAGTTCAAGGACTCTCCCATACACGCCCTATTTGAAAACCAAAAGCCCAAATATCACAAGAAACCACAAGGGCTGGTTACCGAGGGGGTCCAAACAAACGAACAGGTACAAGCCGTTGCCTTTCCATTCCAAGCCACACCATTCCGCTTCCCCCAAAACCCCCGCACTCCACAAAATCCCGCTCCACAAAACCCTCCACCTGCCTTCACCGCTCCACAAAACGCCTTCATCGCTCCGCAGCAACAACACCACCTCCGCAATTCCATAATGTCCCTCCACCCAACGGCTATAACAACAATCCAAACAACAAGCGCCCGGCTCCCAAGAGGGCACAATATCCTCCACTGCCAGAGACCCTCACGGATATCTTCTCGGCTCTTATGTCGGTGAATGCAATTCAACTTCCTCCGGAACGGCCTAACTGGAACCCAGCCGTTGATCAGACGAAATATTGCATGTTCCATAGGCAGCCAGGCCACACTATCGAAGGATGTTATCAGTTCCGGGATCTGGTATACGATCTCCATGAGGAACAGAGAATCGATTGGGCCGCGATGCATCGGGCCATTGTTGAAATCAAGGAGAAAAGAGGGCAGCAGCCGAGGCAGCAGGCACAGCAGCAACAAGCACCGCAGCCGCAGCAGCCACTACCGCAACAGCAACTACAACAGGCTCAGGATCTGGGGATCCATCAAAATCCGATGCCAAATCATCCGCCTGCTCTACAGCAACCTCAGCCGCCTGCACCGGCTCAAGTGAACGTAGTTCAACCCCCGGCCCCTAGTGCCGAGTGGTCTTTTGATGACGATGGTGCCACACCGCAAGTCATGGCCCTCCACCACAACCACCGCAATCCTCTTACCCCCTCCTTCGTCCTTCCTTCACACCCAATACCCTCTCCACTTGTCCTCCCGTTTACGCCCGCTCCAACAAATTTACTACCACCCACCACTCCGTCATACCCTTCGCCATTTACCTCTGCCACCCTCATCACGCCATCACCTAACCTATCACCTGTCTTGACTCCTCCACCAACACTCCCTCCATCCGTACCATCCACCATCACCGTCCCGCCTTCCATCAATCCTTCACCCATCATCCGCTCACCACCACTCACTAACCTTACACCCCACCAAATCATCTCCCCCGCACAGCCTACACCACTCATCCACCCCGCAGGGCCCATCATACTATCCACCGATGCCGCGGCCGCTATGAGTTGCGCCTTAAGAAGCAAGAAGATGTTCCATCGGAACTACCCTACTACTTCTAATCCCCAGTCCTCTCAGCCGACGGTTGAGCAGGCAGAAACTAAACCTTTGCCGGGTACTCAATATGACTTGCTGCATCATCTGGATCGAGTGCCCGCAAAAATATCTGTACTGGAGCTGATCAAAAGGTCTACCCTTCATCAGGATGCACTGAGAGATTTCTTACAGAAGGTAATGGTCAGCGAAGATATGGCAGTCGACAGCTTACCAACGGCCCTAGCAACTATTTCCAAAGGGCCAGCAATCACATTTTCAGAATCCGAGCTAGCGCTTCCGGAAGCCCGGCAAATGTCGCTCTGCATTACAATCACTCTGAACAAAGTCAGCATTGAAGCAGCACTGGTTGACACAGGGGCTTCAATCAATGTGTGCCCACTCAGCACTCTACGAGCTTGCAACATATCTGAAGAGTTATTACGACCTACCCCGACCACTATAGCAGCATATGACAATTCAAGGCGAGCATGTCACGGGGTGGTCACCATCCAAGCAGAGCTCGGACCCCTTACAATGGCTGTAGAATTCTATGTACTGGACATCGACCCTATGTTCAAGGCTATCTTGGGTCGCCCATGGTTGGATACGCTCGGTGCCGTGCCCTCCACCGCACATCAGTGCGTCAAATTCCCTTTCTAAGGGAGGGTCGTCAAGGTCAAAAGCCTATCTACAGTGCAATCGGTTAAGGCCATTTCAGAACAGATTCTTCCTACACTTTGGCCAAGCAGCCGACCCGTCATATCAGTGCTGGATTTAAACTTCCCTTGGGCTTATACGCCTCCTAGGCCCATCACTACTCCAGTCAACATCAAGATGAAGCCCCAGATCCGAGACTCAAAAGGCTGGAACATTATACTGAAACTGGGCTACCAACCGGGGAGAGGCCTCGGTGCACAATTACAAGGAATGACCAAGCCCATACCCAAGGGAAGAAAGATGGGCAGGAGAGGTCTTGGCTACAAAGAAACCGCATTATCTATAATGGGTGATTCTGGGCCACTCACCTGGGACTACCGCCAGCACTTTGTCCAAGGGCCTCTCCAGCCCGGCACATTGGCTCTGCAGCTAGCTCCGTTAGGGAGAAATACGGTATGTCCGATTGCCAGTCCTCCACCGACACTAAAAAGGCCAGAACATGATGTGCTTGATTATGGTCAAACCCTTCAGGGGATGTTTCATGAAGAAGACTGCCAAAAGAAGCAAGAGGCTCGGCTCATGCAATGGAGACCGAAGAAGCGGCCAGACGATGATCCACGGGAGGAGGGGAGCTCACCGATTGTCTTTTCTTGGTCTCCCTCCCGCTTTCAATCTCTCCTCCAGCAATGGGAGTTCTTACCCCGTCTTCCTCCTATCATGGTAAATCCATCCTTCGTTGATCCACCCGAGATTCTATTTGTTCCTTGCGCTTGCGGGCACTGCCCGCCTATTGATTTATCCACTCTATTCACTCCTCCTCCTCCCAACGCTCAACTCCACGAGATGTGGTTCTCATCTTCCGATCCCTTCTTTGACTGCATCTACCCTGAGCTATTCCCTATGCAGCTTCCACCTCCTCCATCTTGCTGTATAGTCTCTGCTGATCTCCAAAAAAAAACGTCAAATTCAAAATGGAGATTTCAGTGGAAGATTATGCTACTCTGTCTCCATCCTCATCCCAGGGGCACGAGTCCCCTGCTCCTTCCCTCCCACTAGGTCTCATTTCTCCTAGGTTAGGATTAGGGTCTATCGAGTCTAGGGAAGTAGAATTAGTTAGGTCTAAAGAAGTAGGGTCTTGTTCTGGGTCATCCAACCATTCCTCCTCTGAGCCGCGCCCGCTTGCGCGTCCTCCCAAATCTGTTCCTGATAGGTTCTTGCAAGACCTAGCTCAGCGCTGTCATGCCCTTCTAAAATGTCCGAAATTTATTGCTACGGCAATTACGATTGAGGATGAAGAAGAAATAGAAAGGGCGTGGGGCGATGACGGACTCGGTGTCTATGAAATCCTGGGTGAAAAAGATCCGGTTAATGAGGACAGCGACGTAGATGACACTGCCGATTTGTATGCACAAGGACTTAAGAGATTCGATGAGCCGTCGACGGCAGCGGACGAGCCTACGAAAGAAATCAATCTGGGAACTGAAGAAGACCCCAGGCCCATCATTATTGCTGCTAATCTCCCTCCACAGGTAGAAGAAGATTTAATCAAAGTTCTAAGGGAGTATAGCGATTCCTTCGCCTGGTCTTATGAGGACATGCCAGGACTTGACCCCTCTTTAGTGGAACATCGACTCGTGCTTAAACCAGGGGCAACACCTGTCAAACAACGGTCAAGAAGATTTCACCCCCACATGGCCTTAAAGATTAAGGAAGAAGTTGACAAGTTATACAAATCCAGATTCATCAGAGTTGTTCTATATCCTCAGTGGGTGGCAAACATAGTCCCTGTTATCAAGAAGGATGGAAAAGTGCGTATTTGCATCGATTTCAGGGATCTCAATAAAGCATGTCCTAAGGATGATTTCCCGCTGCCTCATATAGACGTCCTGGTAGACAACACTGTCGGGTATGAAGCTCTGTCATTTATGGATGGGTACTCAGGCTACAATCAAATCCGTCTCGCTCCGAAAGATCAAGAGAAAACTTCTTTCACCACGTCCTGGGGCACGTACTGTTATGTGGTTATGCCATTTGGTCTGAAGAACGCAGGTGCCACCTATCAAAGGGCAATGATGGCCATCTTCCACGACATGATGCACATCTATATGGAAGCTTACGGGCATGACATTTTGGTGAAATCAAGGACTAAGGAAGAACACCCCTCTATTCTGGCTAAGGTACTGCAAAGAGCCAGGGAGTACAAACTTAAGATGAATCCGAAGAAGTGTGTGTTCGGAGTCTCTTCAGGGAAGCTGTTAGGTTTCATAGTGAGTAAACGGGGAATCCAGATTGATCCTAACAAAGCACAGGCCGTCATGGATATGCCTCCGCCGAAGAACATTACGAAACTTCGAGGATTGATTGGTCGATTGCAATTCATCAGAAGATTCATATCTCAGCATTCTCAAAGGTGCCGTCCGTTTTATGAATTGTTCAAGGCGGGGGTCAAGTTCGAATGGAATCAAGATTGTCAGAAGGCCTATGAGGACCTTAAGGAATATCTATCCAATCTCCCGGTTCTGCAACCTCCTGTCCCTGGGAAACCCCTAATCCTATACATCTCGGTCATTGAGGACTCCCTAGGGGCTGTCTTAGCACAAGTGGATGATGAAGGAAAAGAGCGGGCTGCGTATTACCTCTCTCGGTTATTCAACCCAGCTGAATCCAGATACACCGCTATGGAGAAGACTTGTGCCGCCTTAGTGTGGGTAGCTCAGAAGCTTAAACACTACTTTCTTGCCCACCCAGTTAGGTTGATCTCTAGAATGGACCCGATCCGCTATCTCTTAGAAAAGCCTGTCCTTTCTAGTAGGTTAGCTCACTGGTAGAGCTTCCTCTCTCACTTCGATATCACCTTTGTTGTTCAGAAGGCAGTCAAAGGATATGCCATTGCTGAGCATCTTGCCCATCTTCCCATTCCTCACACCGATTCCATTCAGGACGATTTCCCTGATGAGCATCTTTCTATTATCTCTCATCACCCCTTCTGGTCTCTGCACTTCGATGGTGCACTCAACTCTCAAGGCCGAGGGATCGGTGCTATTTTGCTTACTCCGGAGGGAGTGACCATTCACTTCGCTTATCAACTTCGGTTTCCTGCTACAAACAACATCGCTGAGTATGAGGCTCTCCTGGCCGGGTTGAAGAACGCCTACCTCCTAGGCGCGCGTTATTTAAACATCATAGGAGATTCTCAGCTCGTCCTACGGCAAGTTCTGTCCACTTACCGTACTCGTGACCCTAAGCTCAAGCCTTATCAAGATCTGGTCACGCTCCTTGCCAGGCAATTCCGTAAGCTGATCTATATCCATACTCCCCGTTCTCAGAACATCCTAGCTGATGCTCTGGCATCCCTTGCTTCTTCCCTATCTTTCCCTCCCAGTCGGAGCACTGAGACTGTCGTCGTTCAGAGATTGGACGCACCCTCTCTTCAGGACCCTTGGTTTATCAATCTTAGGAAATCTGTAGAGGCAAGAGCTGAGAAGGGAGATCTTAAGGAAGTATCTTTAACAGAGCTAGAAGAGATCCTGGATGAAGAGGAGTTGCCTTGGTATCATGAAATCGAGTTGTTTTGTAAGGAGGGATTGTTCCTAAAAGGGGCAACTGCTGAGCAACGCAAGTCAATCAGAAGAGCCGCCGCAAGGTATACTATTGTCGCAGGAGAACTGTACAGGCGCGCTACTAATGGGATGCTCATGAGATGCTTAGATGATGTTGAAGCTTGGAAGGTGGCCGAAGCAGCCCATTCTAGTGAGTGTGGGGGTCATGTCAATGGCCAGGCTCTAGCAAAGAAGATCCTGAGGTAGGGCTACTATTGGCCCACTCTAGAGGAAGATTGCTCCCTCTATGTCCTGAGGTGTCTTAAGTGCCAACTCCACGCTGATAAAATTCATTCTCCAGCTTCGTCTCTTCATCCTATGACCGCTCCTTGGCCATTCTCTATGTGGGCCTTTGACGTTGTCGGCCCACTCGGTGATCCTAACTCCCAGATCAAGCAGAAATCCTTTATCCTTACCGCCACTGAGTACTTCACCAAGTGGGCTGAAGCCGAGGCTTACGTAGAGATCAAAGCTACAACGGTGTGCCGCTTTATTATGAAGAATATCATCTCACGGTTCGGAGTGCCAAGCAGCATCATCACCGACAACGGACCCCAGTTCATCTCCCAAGAGCTTCAGGACCTCTGTAAGAAATTCAATATTGTATTGCATCATTCATCTCCATATTATCCTCAAGGCAACGGCCAAGCCGAGGCCACTAATAAAACCCTTCTTAAAATCATCAAGAAAACATGTGAAGCTCATAAGTTCTCTAATTGGCCAGGAAGATTAGTGGAAGCTCTGTGGGCTTACCGCACCTCCGTCCGTACCCCTACAGAACAAACTCCCTATTCTCTTACCTACGGGATGGAGGCGGTGCTCCCATATGAGATCCTAATCCCTTCCCTTAGAGTGCAGCTTGATAAGGAACTTAATCTCGATGAACGTCGAGAGGCGTTGCTGGTTCAGTTGGAACTCTTAGATGAGAAGAGGATGGATGCGGCCGATCACGTATCCGTCTATCAAAAGAGGGTTTCGCGTTATTTTCAAAAGAAGGTAATCGAACGTAAGTTTCAAAAAGGTGATATGGTTTTAAAGTGAAAATTCATTCGGTCTGCAGGTCCTAGGTCTAAATTACAACCTAATTGGGAAGGGCCGTTTATCGTAAAAGAAGCTTATCCAGGAAATGCTTACCGTTTAGTAAATGCGGAAGGTGAGGAGCTCTCTCACCCGTGGAATGGGTTGTATCTTAAGTGTTTCTTTCCTTAGAGTCTAACCATGTACTACCCCGGCAGCAAGATGTTCCTCCCGTCACTAAAGGAGTCCCGAGTGAGGCAATCACACACTACACGACATCCCTGGTTAGGTTTTTCACGTTGAGAAAGGGCAGCGTTTCTCCTTGGCCATGCTTTGGGAGAAAGTCAAGGTCCCTGTCCGTTTCTTCCTTCAGCTAAAACCAGGGGCAAGAAGTGAATAAAGAGGCGATAATCGATCCAAACACCCTCACGAGAGGAGGTCTCAAATAGGGGCAGTCCGTTATGACCTGACGCCACAAAAAAGCAAAAGAGACAGCGAAGGGGCAATCTCTATGACAAAATCAAAAGCATCACCTCAAAGTTGATATAGTATGAATTATGAATTCCAAAGCCCCAGAAAGGCAAAGCAAGAAAAGCTAGGCATGACAAGAGTGGCAGTACAGTTCCCCGCGGGACATTATGAGCCCGGTCGCATGCATGCCTAGGGTGGTTTAAGGTTCGATGACGGACACAAAGCCCCGGCACAACAGACCAAGTCTCTAATGGGTTGTACGGAAAGGAAATCAAGTCTTAAAAACTTCTATATCTGGCCTAAAGCTTACCCCCCGTATTCTGTTTTTCTTTTAGGACCAAGATTAATACCCTGGGTATGGCCCTGGCAGAAACACCGTCATGACAATTGGACCTTGTCCAGGGGTTGTCACCTCATTGCACGCCAACCTCGGGGTTCTCGATATCAACAAGGAAGGGCTCACATTGCTGGGGAAGCACTGGTTTTCCAAAATCTAAAAAAATTAAATATTTTCAAAATCCAAACAAATCGAATATTTTCAAAATCCAAAAAAATTGAACATTTCCAAAATCCAAACAAAATCAAACATTTTCTAAAAAATCAAAAAAAAATCGAAATATTTCTAAAATCCAAAAACATCAAATATTTTTAAAACCCAAACGAATCAAATATTTTCAAAGTCTCACAAAAATTAGATATGCTCCAAAAACCCCCGAAAAACACCATCATATGCATTGCATGCATTGCATTATTTTTATTATGTTTCCCGCCTATTTAACAAGGCTCCACCCCTTGACCGAATATTGAGAAACGGTCATTATCTAACTTACTTCAAGGCAAGGGGTTGAGTCTAAGAACGAATCTAACTTGTTTCATGTTTAAAGTGTACGCAGAACACAGGATCAAGATCAAAGTGAGAAGCTCACAATTATGCAGATTCAAAGGCTGTAACGCGTCATCACCAGGCCGCTACAGTCATCTAACGGTCATATCCCTACCGTCACTCCTCTTCTTGCATAAGATTTCTTTCTTTCAGCAACCATCATTCTAACGGCCAAGGTTAGGACCGTTACTTACTCTAACGGCCTGAGTCTTGACCGTTACATCCCTCAGAGAACAGGGTTCTTCGTGCTTCCACTCTGGCGGCCTATTGTCAGGCCGTCATTTCTTTGTAGCGGCCCAGTGCACATCCGTTACATACCCCAGAGGCTCTGCCTCTTCACATCATTCTAGCCAATCAAACCACAAAGCTCATGCTCATTCAACTAAGGCAATCTCATCTCATTCAAGCAAGCTTAATGAAAATATGAATTCATAAAAATTCCAAACTCGGATTGTCAACTACAAACAATATCTCTCATGAACAAAAGGAAATCAAGGTACATTCAGTTTTTTATCCGCAAGAGGGCGGATTCTTCTCAGCACTTTCACGTAATCACGGCGTGCTTCGTCGTTCTCTTCTACTTCTGCTTGCCATGGGCGCACCTTGCTGATCTCCCACATGGTCAGCGCGTTCCGGATCGCTCTTTCATCCTCCTCGGTCCCCATCTTCCTAGGTAGAAGGGGAGGGTAGTGTGATAGTGCAGGAGCTTGGGTTCTTGGAAGTCCGATCTGAAGATGGCACCGGTGCGGGTTGTAGATCGCCATGGTGGTGTTCCCCACTAGCTGGAGGTCCAGGCCTTGACGCCGTGATATTTTAAGAAGAGTGCTTCGAAGGATTCTTGGTCGCATGATGAACTTATCTATTGGCACAGTGTTGAAGAAGAGGCGCCATTCATCCCGCGTTTTCTTATCCGCCGTCTTACATTCAACCTGTGGAGAGTATCCAAATGCCCCTCCAATGAAGAAGAGAGGGTGGCTCCCAAAGATTCGGCTAGTTGAAGTTAGGTCCTCCTTGTATTGGAATTTGACTCTTACTCCCATCCAGCACTCAAGGAGTATCATGGAGCCGAACAGAAGTCCTCCTAGGCAAGCCGAGCTGAGTCCTTCATAAAGGTATAAAAGGATCGCTTGAGAGATGGACATTCCCCGCCACAACCCACTAATAATGCTGAGATTTTGGGTGTCTAGAAGGTGGTCGGTCGTAGTGAAAAGGAAGACTCCGCATAGGCAAACCGCCACCGCCTTGGCTATTGCTTCATGTCTCTCCCACTTGTTTTTACAATGAGACACTATCCACTGGGCCAAGGGTATCAAATGAATATGGTGTGGGCTGATCATGGTCCTCACGTCCTTTGGATTATGGATGAAATCACTCAAGATCAAGGACGGGTCAATAGGCTCTATTGTATAGCAAACCCGGTCTTCATCCCCCGCCTTAGTCTTAGGAAGGGCTAGGTAGGTCTCTACCTCTTCTAATAGGATTGTTGCTTCGAAGGAAGGGAAGATGAAAGTATGAGTTTGTGGATGCCATTTTTCTACAAGAGCTGAAATACTTGGCCAATCTAAGGATAATTTCTGGAAATTGTTACCTCAAATCAAGAGAGGTTGAAGGTGCCAAGCTTTAAGGATGGATGTGACTTCTATAGGGAGTGCTTTTACCATGGGAGCCACCCACTTCAGATTATAGTAGCATCTTGGACTAGGAAGAGGCTTGAAGAAAGAAGGAGAAGAAGAAGTCATAAAGAGAATAAAAGTGCAGAATTTTCTGAACTTGGATATGTTGTTGGGAACTTACCACCCTTTGAACATTGGAGCTTAAGTGCTTTGGAATTGACGTCAACCGTTGGAGCTCTCCATGTTCTTTTCTGGCAGCTTTAGGTCCGGTGTAGACCTTCTCCTCCATAGCCATCACCTCGAAGCTTCTCTTCATCTTGATTTCTGCCCTTGGAAGAGATTCTTCAGCCCTAGAGCAGAGGTTTTTAGCAAAGCTACGATTTTTGGTTGAGTTTCCAAGTTTTAAAGGCTTGATTTTGGCTTAGGAAGGATAAGACTTGAGTTGGAGGGCTTTATCTTCAATCTAGATAGGTTCTAGTGGGAGATTAAGTGGATAAATCTTGAGTTTAGGCTCTCACGGCTCAATCCATCTCGGAACACAACTCAGTCTCTAACGATTTATCGTGGGGCCGTCATTTGTCTCTAACGCGCCATCCTTAGGCCGTCGCATTTCCTGTGGGTTCGATTTGGCCCGATCCTGTTCTGTGAAGCTTAACGGTCTAGTCTTTGGCCGTCGTTATCTTGTAACGCGTGGACCATGATCCGTTACACTCTCGATCGATCAGATGTTGGCTTTTGGGTTCAACATTTTCTCGACGGTCTTGGATATGGCCGTTATTTCATCCCGACGCGTCTCCCGTGGGCGTCGCATTTCCTGCTAGTTGCCCTGACAACCCATCGTTCTGCCATGATCAACGGTCTAGCATTGGCTGTTATTTCCCTCTGACGCGCCATAGGTGGGCCGTCACTTTTTCTGCAGCACAGACTGCAAGTTTGACCTCTGTTGTGTATAACGCCCCTCAGCCAGTGCGTTAGTTGATTATGACGGTCTGACCCTGGACCGTTACTTTCTCTGCTGCTGAATTCAGACAATTTCTTCCTGCCCGTGTGTTAGACCTGGCGGTCTTTCACACATTCTACAACTCATTCAGCATCCACGCATTCTCATACATACTCTTTTTTTCCCGCATACACGCATTCGTACATTCACACACATCTCTCGCACTCAAATCATCTGAATCGATCGTTCATTTCTGCATTCACGTTCAAACCTGCCAAACCATTCGTTCACTCATTCATTCACACTCATGAAACAAAACAAAAATACCAAAAAAGAATTTCATTTTTTATATATATATATAGTCATGTACAAAAACAAAAAAGAAATGCATCATTCGGCCGGCTAGTTCGCCGGGCCGCCCTCCTCATCTCCACCCTCTGGCTTCCTTGCTGGCGATGCTATGGAGGCACTCTCCTCCTGCTGTCCTCTCTCCACCCTCTCATTCCTCCGCGGGCCGGAGGAACTCACAAGGAAATCAGCCACTGTCCCGCTCCGAGCGACGCTCCTCTGTGCTCCGCTCTGCGAAACACTCCGCTCAGGTCCTCGGCCTATCATCCGGACAGTCCTCTCGAGGGTCCGCAGCGCGATCTTCATATCGTAAGCCTGGCGCCGAGCCTCGCGTGCCTCGGTCCGGTAGCGGTCTAAATCTACCGTCCCAACTCGGAGCCACTCGATCTCGGCCTGTGACCGCGTCAGCTCCTCCCGGAGTCGTTGTGTCTCGGTCGTTGCTGCGGCTAGTTCTCTCGCCTGTAGGTTGCATTTCACATACATAATCATAAAGCATTTAAATGGCACAATCATAAAGCATAAGCATTTTTTTGCATCTTACCCGCTCCGCGAGGGTGGCCTCCGCCTCCTCGGCCCGGGCAACCGCCCGAGCAAACTCGGCCTCTTGCTAGGCCCTGCCTCCCGCAGGCTGCGAGGAAGACGATGGGGCATCCGGTCCCGCTCGTTGGGCTCCCTCGGCCCGCTGCATTTAGAAATCACGGTTAGGTGTCGTGGTTAGTCAGCATTAGCATCATTTTGCATTGCATAATCATAATCATTTAAGTCTAAGTTTTAGAATCTTACCAGAAGCTCCAGGGCGGTCTGGTACTCGTCCCGCTGCTGGATGGTGGAGTGAAGTAGTCCCTCCAGCTCGACTATCCGTCCCTCAGGGTCTAGCTGCATTTAGAAAGCATGTAAGTCAGTACATCTAGCTCGTTGCATTTTTGCATATAGAAAGAGTTTAAGGTTTAGGGTTGCATACCGGTCGTCGGGTACCTCGGTACACCCGGTCGCCGTAGAGTCGAGCGAAGGCCTTCAGATATGCCTCATCGCTCTCATCTCGCTCCTTCACCGCTCGGCCCCGCCTGTTCCAGTCATGGACGTACTTCGCCTTCCGAGCGCACCAATCCACGTTGCCACTAATGCCCCTTGCCGACTTGCCTGGGTGGTCATCACTGTGGCGTGGAAAGGTCACCTCGGGCTGGTGTAGTCCCCGAGTCCGCAGGATCAGCCTGTAGTGCAGAGGCTCGATGATATGGATGCAGTGCAGCCAGATATCTCGTCCCCGATATGATAAGGCTGCCTCCACCCACGGCTGTCCCGTGTAACCCTCGCCGCGGTACGGGGTCCATCTCACCTGAAGGCATTCAGTCCATTCATCAGATTTAGGAGCATTTAGAAGCATTCAGGAGCATTTAGAAGCATTCAGGAGCATTTAGAAGCATTTAGGAGCATTTAGGAGCATTTAGGAGCATTTAGAAGCATTCAAGAGCATTTAAGAGCGTTTAGAAGCATTTAGAAGCATTCAAGAGCATCCAGAAGCATTTAAAAGCATGTAGAAATCATTTCGAGTTCTGGACTTATCGACGTGTGTGGGTAGGAGTCCAGGTCATCCTGGATCGTCCGGGTCAATCTAATGATCGACCCTGTGTCCCTCGCTACCGTCCACCGTCTCGCAATCGGGATGTGGCCGGGGTGGAGTAGTGTACCTCTCCCGATGCCCGGGAGATACATATAGCTCCAAATCTGCATTTTAGAAATCAAGTCAGTCAAATTGCATAATCATTTGCATAGCATTCTTTTGCGTAATATAGAAAGCATTTAAATTGCATTTACGTGTAGAAAAGGTGAGAAGCCGCCCAGCATTGTCTGCCGGTCTGTCGTACTGAGGGACTCGAACAGGAACGCTAGCACCGCCGCTCCCCAGGCGTATCTCCCGACTCTGTGCAAATTTTCTATCATCGGAAGCAGTCTGCAACTGATGAAGTCCGCTCGAGTCGCGAAGAGGAGCTTCCCGAATAGCAGCATCAGGAAGCGTCTGAGCACTCTGTCTCCCTCTGGTCTATCACTCTGCCCAGATGCTCCTCGGGTAGCTCTCCCATGGCGATCGCCGCTCCTCTCAGCCCCAAGCTTTCCTGCAGTACTGATCTCGAGAGCTGAGATGAGGACTGTCCCGGCCTGATCAAATCTAACCCGAGCAGCTGCTGCGCCATCTCCCGGTAGTCGCCGTATGTCCATCCTGTCACTGCGGCTCCGTGGACTCTCAACCCGGTAATCCTCGCTATATCTTCTAGTGTGGGGATCATGTGGCCCCATGGGAAGATGAACGCCCTGCTAATCGGGTCCCACCTCTCGTGCAATGCGTACAGCAATGGTGTGTCCATCCGGATCACCTCGATGCTGAGCACCTCGGCGAATCCCATACTGGCTAGCCGTTCTCTCTGGAAGTCGGGCAATGCCTGGTACACTGCCCGGATCTGCAGCCAGGAGATCCTTGATCTTCGCTTTCCCTGCATATCATTTAGATCATAAGTTAGTTGATTGCATCATAAAAACATTGCATAAGCATTTTAAAATGAAAATCAAACAAAAATATGAAATTGAAAAAACCCTAAAAAACCGTCTAGGTCCCTGGTAGATGTAACGGCCCTGGGGTAGGGCGTTGCTTGGCTCTGACGCACGCAGGGTGGCGCGTCAGGCGTGTGACGGTCGCTGGCAGGACCGTCACATTGTCTGCGTTTTGGCATTTTTTCTTTGCATTCTTGTGGTCTCCCACTTTGGCCAAATGGCCTATAATCAATCCTAATGGGTTCTTGGGCCCATTTTCTACCCTTAAAACCCACATGCATTCACATAAAAATTCAAAAAAATTAAAAATTGAAGTTAGGGCGGGAGGACCTACCTCATGGTCCATGCCCCTTCTCCTCTTCTTGGCTGATTCTTTGGGCTCTTCTTCACCCAATGGGGCTTCTTCCTGGTCCTCCGCAGCCGTGGGAGCTTCATCTTCCTCCCTTGGATCTCTTCTCGCCATTTGTTCTTCTTCCACCGGTGGGATTGCTTCTCGTTCGAGCCGGCGGTGGAACCGCCGTATTGCCTTCCTCTTTCCTCTCTCCCTCTTCTGTGGAGGCGGCTGGGAACCCTCGTCGCCGGCCATGGTGGTGGTGGGGGTTGGAATCGTCGGAGTTTTTTTGGGGCGTTTTGATTGCTTGGTGATTGAATGAAGGCCGTGACCGTTCGGTTTTATTTTTTTTGAACGCTCAGAAAATGTGGCGGTCTATCGACCGACCGTTACATCATTCTGACGCGTCTGGATTTGACCGTTACATGTGTTGGCCCTGTTTTATTGAAGAATGTGAACCGCCTGGTTTATGACGGACTAGGGGTGGTCCGTTACTTGATGTGACGCACGTACATGAGACCATTACAAACTTGCAGTTTCTTGATGAATTAAATGGTCTAATTGATGTCAAAATGGTTCCATGTTCTGTCAAGATGTTCATTGATGATGTCTCTCGCACGTACAAATGGTTATGCCTTGATTCGTGTTCATATTTATTTTAGCTAACCTATCTTTCATGAAGGAATTTATGAACGAAGTCACACTTGGCTGTCCGCCAGGCAGGTAAGTCAGGTATTGTATTTCGTTTCCTTATCCCTTAATGTATTACTATATGTTATCTATGACATATTATCTCGAGAACCGGCTGGTCATTCATGTGTTCTGGGATCTGATGTTCCCCTTAAACAAAAATGATGATGATTTGAGTTCACATGTTTAATCGTTGGATAAGCCGTTAGGTTGGAAAAGTTTGGGGACGATGGTTCTATCTTGCACGCCGTAGTTGCAGATGGTGTCCTGACCCTAATTTCTCCAGTCTAGCAATATTATTCTCGAGTATCTTGCTATTTTATCTTTCTTTTGCATTCGTTTTGATGATTTCTTTTCCTTTAGCCCAGCATGCATCATGCGCATTCTTTGAGCATTCATGAAGCTTCATCTGTTCAAGGTATCTCGATGATGGTGAATAGCTGTGTTCTTGATCTCGAACAAGGAGAATTATTCCACTCTGAGTTAGAAGGTTTCCTTCGATCTCGTCGCTAAATTTGGTTGGCTGAAGATTCCTGTCTAGAGTTTAGTCAGTTCTCTTTCCTTTCCGTTGCCTCCGGCGGCTAGCCGTGTTTCCTTTCCTTAGTTGTTAGTTCCTCCAGACATGCGTCCTTTGGTTGGCTATTTCCTTGTGATCAGTTCAATGTTTTCCAGAAAATTCCTATCACTTGTTGGTAAAGAACGGGTGTCGTTTACCTTAACACCCTCTTCTTGATCCACTCCACTTCACTTTCCCTTCATCTCCATGTTCCATTTCATTTCCGCTTCACCTCCGCTCGCTCCCCTGCAAAGAGGACGTTAAGGAGGGGCATCTGTTGACACCCGTTTTATGACCAATAAGTCGGGTCATCTCCTTGTTCATTCTACATGATGCTCCGAGTAATTCATTCTTCATTGAGCCCCCTTGATTGATTTGGAGCCTATTTCTTGGGTCTTGACTCATTGATTGGATATGGCCTTTTGTGGCATTTCATTTGACTAAGGCTTAGCAAAACCTTCATTTCTTCTTTTGAACTCCATTGATAATAACGGTCTGCTCCAGGAGCGTTGTTTCTTTATAACGGATGGGTCCTGGGCCGTTACTCTTTGAAGAGTCCTAAGGCTTAAGGTCTCGTTTCAATCTTTATCTTTTGGCTTACACGTTGATAATAACGGTCTGTCGTGCAGCCGTTGTTTCATTGTGACGCTCCATGCCTTGGCCGTTGCTTTCTTTACAGAGTCCTATTGTTTTGATCTTCTTCCTGTTGATCTTATCTCTTTAGGATAAGGTTGAAAGTAACGGACGATCCTTAGTGCGTTATTTCCAAGTGGTGGTCTGTCGTGCAGCCGTTATTTCCTTCAGAGAGTCCTGGCAGTTCAGGCCTTTTCTCTGCTACTTCGTGGTCGAGATAAGAACTTGGATTGACGATATCTCTTCCAAATCTGATCCTCAGGACCTTCTGTTTGATTCTTTGGACTCTGGTGATATTATCTTCAAGGATTTGCTAAGAGTTATCCCTTTCTCTTGCCGATTATCCTCTGTTCGACCTGAGAGTTTGAGGGTCTATAAATAGAACCCTTAACTTCATGGCCAAAGGGGGGAAGATCTGGAGTTTGCGTCGGAGTGCTGCCGCATTCTAGAGTCACGTCTGATCAAGGAGGAGTACTTCTCACGTTCGTTTGCTGCCTGGTGAAGGGAGTATTTGTTCCTTTGGTTCTAAAGTTCATAATTGCATGTTGAGTTTCCCTTCAATCTCCCTTTCATCATAAGCAATATTTCTCTCCTTTCTCCACGTTTTTCACCGGTTTTCATCATCTAAACATCCTCCTAATCTTTTAAAATGCCCAGAGGGGTTAAAAAACCAAAACTCCCCGTATTTCCCTCTCCTTTTGATGATATTTTGTTTATTGAAGAATTGATGCTATATTTTCTAAAGGGCTAATTTGGGTTGTTTTGTTCTTGTCTTCCACTTCTTTGGCAGGTTTACAGGTTCACCAGTACGAGGCCCAAGTCTTCTAGCCAGCTGGAAGTGTTGGAGTTAAAAGGATCCATACTTTGCTACTGCAGGTATTACGACGGCCTTGTGTAGGCGCGTCAAAGTCTTCCAACGGTCTATCGAGCGACCGTCACTTTCAAGTGACGCACGGGGTTCTGGCCGTTACTTCTAGCTGACCTGCAGGTTCTCTTTGGGTTTCCTCTCCCGTGGGCGGGTGCTTCATCCACCTAGTTCCAAGGTATATTTAAGTCTTTGGCTTGTTTTACTTTGGTGGCGATCACGACTTTCCTTGGTATTGGGCATTAGCTTTCTCCTTCATTGCATATCTTTTATTTCCTTGCTTGTTTCACCCCTTGCGGTGTGTTTCTATTTACTCTTTGCTCCACGCCTCGGCGTGTGTTTTTCCTTTATTCTTTAGCTTAGTTTGATTGAGATAGCATGCCCATGCTACAGCTTGCTTTGGTTACCTAGGTTCATGATCACATGTTCATAGGTTGAGTGCAGATCTTTGATTATTTGCTTGTCATCTTGCTACATATCATCACTATAACCCCCCAAGAAAAGGAGATAGATAAGCAAAATAAAATCAACAGTGGGGTGCGGTCTATTGCGGCTGAAACTGATTCACTTGTGTTGGCATAAATTGTCAATGGCCACTTCTCTTGTCCGTGGAGGCTCTCCCTTATTTTCTATGATGTGGCGTTTGCCATTACATCCATTGACGTTTCCATCTCTCATGTATTTAGGGAGGCAAACCAAGTGGCTGACATGTTAGCAGCCGTGGGATGCTCCCTGTCGTCTACATCATTTTCGGCATCTTGGGCTGATCTTCCTATTTCTGTAAGAGGCCCCTACCGGCTAGATATTACGGCCCTAGTCCTTGGTTGTACTTTTTTGCCTAATCAATATATAGTGCATTCCTATTGGGCGGATGGGGTTGAGCGCCTCTCCCCTTCTTTAGGGGTGACCGCTCTTCCTCTCCCGGCCTTAATAGGTATTGACCGGATTTAAAAAAAGTTATCAATCCAAGTTATCAAGCATTGTGAACCTCAATTACCATGAATGAAGTTTAGAAATGAGAGGTATATGGAATACCCATGGTGAGATTGATGGCTATGACAAGGTAAGAATCTTACCAATGGTTCTTGACAGTAAATGACATATACCACCTGTATTGAATGGTAGAGAAGCAAGGTGCTTATCCATACGTTTGGTTTACCGGGCGACTGCCATGAGATTATAAGTTTGATCCTGCAAGCAAGATAGTCAAGGTTAATACTACACTTGTTCACATTAAGTGGTCTTGTTCACATTAAAGAGATTATGAAACCTCTTGCCTCTTGAAAAATCAACTCAATCATATTTAAACAACAACAAGAGTGTACATAGTCAGCAAGAACATGTGTAATCAACCATAAGTTTAGTTATCATCACTTAATCAAACATTAAGTTTAGTTATCATCAAAACCATAACTTAACAATCAAACAATCATCAAAACCATAACTCAACAATCTCCCCCTTTTTGTTGATGACAAACTTAGTGATGATGACAAACTAAATGATGATACAATAGAATGGTACAAATGTTCTTCTCCCCTTGTCACACACAATCATGAACTTTTCTCTCCCTTTGACATTATCAAAAAAAAATGGGATAATACATATCTTTCTCCCACAACAACATTATCAAACAAGCTGGAAGAAGCCAAAGAAGCAAAGATAGGTTTATCTCCCCCTTTGAAACCACAATAGCACACCTTAGAGATGTAGATGAAGGAAGAGCAGATCATGGATTAACAAATCAATATGATTCTAAACAGATGATACCAATTGGTGATTATGCGCACATGGAAAGATGAGTAGACCCGAAGCCATCAAATCAATATGATTTCAAATAGATGATACCAATTGGTGATTATGGGCACATGGAAAGATGAGTAGACCTGAAGCCAACAAATCAATATGATTTCAATCTTTCTCCACATTGTCCATTCAACACATTGAGCAGGCATTTGAAGTCCATCCAATTTTTTGAATTTTCATCATGTTCCAGATTTTTAAATTTTGGCTTGAAATGCATGAAATGCAACACATACAAGTGATGACATATGAGATGCACAATCAAACAAATACGTATATATACATGCAAGACAGCTCCCCCGTACTTATTTAAAAGAGGATAGGTATAGGAAGGGTGCGTGAGGGTCTTGACAATCGGAATGCACATGTGTAGCACATGAGAGATTGTGCAATCATATAGAAGATTCATGTAATTACTAATGCAGTCAATCAATTTTTTGAATACATAATAAATCAAATTTTTTGATGTGTAAGTGAGTAACATGAAAAATGATAGTTGCAATATGGATATTCAGATTTTCAGATAAACACAAGGAGACATTTTACAGACTACACTTTAATTTTGAGAACAACGTATTAGAGGCTTTGCTCTACCTCAACAATTTTTCACAGATAATCTAAATTTTTTTAAAAGAATGATCAGATTCAAATAATTTCTTTTTACGCGAGTAGACGCATGGAGCTCATGCCAGAATCCCCGGTTAGTCAGAATACTGAATCATTTCACCTCATTTTGAACAGAGGTACTTTAGTCAACACTTTTCAGAAATGAACCATATCACATCTGAGTGACATGTGCCCAATTTACTCAGTGAGACTGAGCATTGCTCCGCCTTTCATTTTCATTCGAGATTTTTTAATAAGGATAGGTAGGCAGCTTTTTCCTCAACTGTCTTTTCAACATACATGCAGCAAGTTTAACATCTCGAGAGTGTTGAAAAGAAATTCATATATCCTTATCTTTAACACTCATTTTCACATTTTGTTGATGAAGTGTGCGAATTTGATTCAGCATGTATACCGAAAATATCATGACTACATAACAATGCAACTCTCCCTAAATAGATGTACTTATGAAATATGAACTCCCCCAGAGTGTACGACATGAAACACTTCCAATAATGACTCAAATACATCATTATTTATCAAGAAGACATAAGGTCATAGAAGTTTCAAGGATGGAGGTGAATAACATATAATAGCAAGCAAGCACGCAAAGAGAATGTATGCAACATGCAATGCAAATATGCAATGTGATGCAAAATTGCTGATACCATGAATGGATACCAATTGAATGAACTAGATGCAGCTAATGCATGAGTTCTAATGCAATGCAATCTATGAGTATATAAGAATGTAATGCAGTATGTAAAGGCAAGATGCAAGAGCTTGTTTTTCAAACCAGTGAGATAAAATTCTCATTGAAATCATCCACATTCTATTAATGAATCAACAAATATTTTTTATGACATGACCTTTATGAATAAGGGTGCATAAATGATCAAAATTAAGCAATGCAACATAGTTTTCAGAAATTATTCAAAACGGATTTTTAAAAGTCTTTCACAAGTTTTTGAAATGGGAAATCATCCACAAGTCAAATGTTTGGATCATTTGATCAAAAACATATTTTTAATCCAAATAACTCAGTTCAAGGATTCATTCACGAATCAACCATTTGACTTTTCTAAGTTCTAGTACGAGGCGGAGAACCTTGATCCAAAGACCAACTCACGCATAGTGAGAGTTTCCAGGTGGAGGCAATCCACCTTTTCACTACTCATCATTTGATATACCAGATACTCAGCTAAGCTGAAAAGACCTCAAGCAATTCAGATTGAGAGATGTTTAATAATCATCAAAATCTTTAGAGTTTGCAATGCCATTCAAACAATTTGACAAGTTCATCTCATCATGCTAGGAAGATAACAAGTCAGATTTCAAGCATTGATACCTGTCAAGTGAGCAACATCACCATGGCAGGCTAGATGAATGACAATTCAAGTTTTAGAATCAGTACCTGAGTTCAGCATGTAGCACCATGTGCCTTCAATCATGTTACCTCAGCAATAGCTTTAAAAGAGACTAGCAGTTCATTGTTAGTCCCAAAAATTGAAGTCCCAATTGAAGTCCCGAAACTCACATAGCAATGTCATGATCAATTCAGATATGGCAATTAGTATGAGATGCATTTCCACAAGGGTGAGTTCAATTTACAATTCAAAATCATTCATTCTAAAAATAAGCTCCCTCTTTCTATGTGCACAAATTACACAATTGACATTTTTGTGTTTTGACAATCATGCCCCTATGACCTAAATGAACATGTGACTCATGGAACCAGGTGGAGGCACATTCTCACGCATGTTGATAGGCTTCAGATAAGAATGATTTGCCCTTCCTCAAGTCACCATTTAATATACCATGTAGTCATGCAATGATAACCAAACATATGAATTTTCAGATTCATGAAATGCAGGCATGCAATGGTGGTTTATGAAAAATGCAATTGCATTCTAATGGCAAAAATAGTTTTTCTTATTTTCATTTATGGAGATTTGGTTGAAGCAAGTGTGAGTTTTTTTTTCAAATAGAGCTCAGAATTATTTTCAATACTTGTGCCTTGAGCATCCATCATCTTCCAAGTCTTCCACCTACAATCCAAAGAAGAATAGAATTCAGTTCACCCATTAAACTTACTTTGAAATATCCTTGCACAATCCCTGTAAATTGTTCACAAAAAGGCATTATTAGTAGCTTTCAAAATTGATATTATCCACATATACTTGAGCCACTAAAATGTCTTTACCTGATTGCCTCGTGAAAGGTGTTTGATGAATCTTACCTATTGAATCCATTTTTAATCAACCAGATGTGAGCCTCTCTTGTCATACCTTGGGTACTTGCTTCAGCACATACAAGACTTTCTACAAATTGTACACAATAACGGATGTTGAGTCGATCCTGGAGGTTGTTCTACAAGAACATCCTTACCCATCTCCTGGTACGAATTGAGAAAGTTCTCATCATTTTTCATCCTTGCAAGGTATTCTTCTAGTTGATTCAAGCTTGGCCATGACTAGCTCATCATTATTTAGATTTTGGGATTATAATCTGCATCGACAGATAAAAAGATTTGATTTGTTAATTTCATTTCAAATTTATTAACAATGACATGAAAAATTCCTTTAACAACCAACATCCTCTTTAAGAAGCTCTAGACTTGATGCATGACTCAAATATGAGCATAAACACTAAGCCCAAAAGATGAATGTGGTTGCTCCCCCTTAGTGTGTGCATGAATGCAAGATGTTTAGTAACATCCAAATGCCATGTGTCGTCATGGATATGATGAAGACAAAACATGGATGTTATGAATGCAAGACATGGATGTGATGAAGGCGAGAGAGTTGCAATTACATTATGGCATGAGTTCACTATGTCGAACTTTGCATGGCATGCCATGTAAGACCCTAGAATATTTGTAAATTATTTTTGGTATATTTAATGAGAATTTTAAAGTCCCAAAATAGATTAATAAATAAATATTGAATTAAATAAATCATTAGAAGGCCTAATTTATGTTAAGTAATTAATCTAGCTTTGATAATTGAAACCCAAAAGGTTTTAGGACCAAGCCCATTTAGTTTGGCCCAATTTCTAGAAGGTTATTTAGCTTATTCACGGATTTTAAGGATAATTACCACTTAATAAGATAATTGGAGGATAAATGGATAAAAGAGTTTTATTAAAAATAAAATTCTGAATGCGTTGGATGTAGCGATCTATCGAGCGACCGCCAAAGCCGTGTAACGCGCCTACCCTAGACCGTTAGACTCTGCGAGTTCCGTATGTTAAAGAACTCGTGAAAAGATTGAAACTTTGGATTCTTATCTACAAGAGACCTAATTAGAACGATATGTTAAGTCACTAGGGACTCTTAGAGATCAGGTTTTTACAGAATAAGGACTCTAGAATCGATCTAATCCTCAAACCCTAGCTAGAACTCTATAAATAGGACCTAGTTCTGAACTGTGCGACCCTTACTTTTGCTCGCGTGGAATCAAGGTTAGGAGTCATAATCTTGGGTAAGTTGTTTAGAGGAATTTGTTTACAATACTTTAGACTAACTCCTCTCCAAATTTCACGTCCTTAGGTCATGAGGTCGTGGAGTTAGAGCCCAAGGAAGTTGCTGAAAAGTCACAGGATGAGGAGAACTAGGGCCGACTTTTTCAGACCCAAATTGAGAGTTTGAAGCCTAGTTAAGAGGTAGGTCATCTCATGAACGGCAAAAATAGCTTGATAGGAAAAACAGCCCTCTGGTTGGATTGGATTTTATGCATTATAGATCATCTATTTCATGTTTTACTAGCTCCATGCATTTCACGCATCTCTTAGCCTTAAATAGAAATAAAAGATGTTATCTTGTCTATTCACTGAAACCCATGCATGTAGATAGCCTATACTTTGTTATCATGCCTAGGATAGACATGGTATTTGATTTACAGACATGATGTGTGTTGATCTCTTAGGTTTCATATCAGTTTCTGTCAGCAGACGCTCTGACGCATCTTAGTAGGACCGTCACACTCAAGTAACGGGCTTACGATGAACCGTCACAGTCTCTGTTGTCTATTGCTTACTCCGTTGTCTCTAACGCACCAGGACAGGAGCGTTACATTACTGTAACGGCCCCTCGATAGACCATGACAATCATTGTGACGCTCTCCTGTTAGACCGTTAGACTCTGTGTTCTGTCAGCTCATGACAGAATAGTTACAAATTAAGTTTACTTATAATTAACCCTAGATAGCTACGTTTTAACCTGTTATGTGACTCTTAAGTTATCTAATTGTTCATGATATGTATTGCATGTTATTTTAAGTTATGCTAGTTTCATGTACCAAAAGTTCTATAGTTTTGTATTATAAATCATGATTTCTAAATGTTGTATTGACGGAGTTTATCTTGGCTTCACAACGATTATACATTCTCTCTTTATCAATAGCGTCGTTTCTATAAGTACATGGCACATATTCTGGTATGTTGTCCATTAGTTCACTTTGCACTATAGGAACATTATTCTTGGACTTGAGGACCTCTCGATTGGATATTCCTTCCAATGGACTAGGAAATCTTGTTTCAAGGCCTCCGTAATTCTCCGCGAGCCTGGGATTCCCACTAAGATGCCGAGTTGGTTGTACCATTAAAGCCCATTGATTCGACTACACAATCGATGTTTTCTGATTATTAGTAATGTAACGGCTCTGTGTTGGACCGTCAGGCACATGTAACGGCCCAATATAAGACCGTCACATTCATCTGAGTTTGAATTCTTGCTTCGGGATTCAGACTAATGTAACGACCTAATCCTGAACCGTCACATAATGTAACAGCCCAATGCATGACCGTCACCTTTCTCTGAGTCTATTTTTATTGTTCTAGACTCAGATAATTGTAACGGCCCACTACTGGAGCGTTACATGATGTAACGGCCCAGTAAACGACCGTCACATTGCTTAAGTATTTAACCCAAGGTTTGACCCAAGGGTTGATATTCCAAAGGTTCTGGATGGACTAATGATAGTCTAGAACTTATAATATTGATCAAGAAACTTAATATAATGATTAGAATGAGAAAAGAATGTATAGTTATGCTGTCGATTTATTTCCGTGAGCATGACATTATTTAAGTCTTTTTCTTGATCTCTCATACTCTAAATTGAAGCATTCATTCATTGATTGTTGTTATCTTGAGTTATTGAACTTATTACATTCTTGGCCATACTTTATTGTTACACTCATGGAAGTAGCTTGATTTATACGTGAAGATGCAGTTCGGGCGCTGATTGTGTCCAAGGGTTCTATGCTAGTCCCCACGGCTGATTGCCGGAAACATACTATTTTATAAACCATGGGGTATGATGCTACTGGCGTCGCATTGTGCTGGGAGTACTTTCTTTATAAATAAGTGAAATCCATGAGCACCCGTGAAAAGCTAGTGAATTACTACATGATTGACGTTCTCGTGCGTAACCTTTATGGTTATGAAAGTGAAAAGTGAAAGTGCATTCTTGTTACATTCTTGTTCATGAAAGGCCAAATATCATATTCTTGTTACATATGTGCTAATTCATTCTTGTTCTCATTCTATCTCACATGATTATCGTGTTACTTTGGTTTAATTGCATGATCATCGTATTACATGATTTTGCCTTACTTCTTTAGAGCTAAAATATTATTTACTTTAATAGTGCCTTCATGTTGATGCGAAGATACCTACTGGGTAAGTGTGCTCATTACCTATTTCCAATCTTTTTCAGGAAACGAAAGTGAGTCTAATTCGGATTCAGAATGTTCAAGTAGCGGATCCGAGAGTGAATAAAGATGAGCAAAGACTTAGGAAGTCTATGTTGTTTAGATCGAGTCAATGTAATTTTTTTCCTATTTCTTGAGTCTAGTAGAGTAAAAGATGGTGGAAAAAGTTATTGTATTTTGAATATTTGATTGATAATAGAATGAAGTTGGATTGTTAGTAAATATTGTGCAATTGCATTTATGTGTGTGATTGTCTCGCGCTCTGATCGTTCTTGCTTGCAAGAGGCTTACCATGCCGGCTGTTCGCGCTCTCCGAGTTAGTCTTCCACTGTAATAAAGGCTCGGGGCGTGACATGGTAGGATGTGAAAACATATGGTAAACTCAATGTATGTGGTGAAGGTTAATTGAAGATATGCCGTGTGACACTCGACATGCACAAGGATATGTAATTGACAATGAATAAAATGCATGTTCAGACATATGCATGATCACATGACTATATGACAAATGGTCTACACACAAATATGTAAACAACTATGAATGGAATGCATGTACAGACATATGCATTGTCACAAGGTTCAGCACAAAGCAATTCAAGACATTGCACATTTACTGGGGAGAGTAAAAGGGATATCACCTGAGTTTTCATATTTCAGTTTTGATTTTTCTTTTAACCTGCTTGAGTCACTTGACTCGTGTGCCTTACCTACTTGACGAAGACAGATTTCATACTTTACACTCCATGGCACACCTGCAAAATAGATTCCTCAATTTGTATTCTTAGGTACCGAAACCATCTTAGGTCCTTGTGGGTTAGAAGCTACATAAGCGTGTGGTTTCTAATTTTTGACGACATTCAAATCATCACTTTTCTTTAGAAAGCACTCATGCATGTTATGCCCAAATTTACCACAGTAACGACAACATGACTTCAAGAGCTTAAAGGCATGAAAATCATTTGAAGCATGTGACATCACATTCACTCTTCTCATTTGCTTGACCATCTTGTATGTATGAGCATGATGTGTTGAATGAAAACTCTTTTTCTTCATTAGTAGCCAGCAGTGTGAAATTGTATGACATCTTTTACCACAGTGATTGCAATGCATGAACGGTTTTGTGGTAAATGATTGCTTTCCATTATTCAAAACAGCTTGGTTTGTACATGCTCTCAAATCATCATTTTTCATAGTAAAATAATTATGCATCATGTGTCCAAGTTTTTCGCAATAGAGACAAGAAGTATTTATTTTCTTAGATGCATGGGATTTTACATGAATGTTTCTAGCATGCACAATTGGGACATTCACACTGTTTTTCGAATTATGCTGAGTTCTTGGCATAGTGTGCTGCTGGGAGTTAGATTTAGATGTGCTGGGTGTACATGTGTTATGAACAAATGAAGTGTGTAATTTACTTTCAAATTTCTTTTTGTTCACAGGATTGAACTCCAACCCTTCCTTTTGAAAATTCACTTTCATGCCCAATAGTTTGTCCATGTTGTTTTGACCATTCACAAATCTAGACAATGAGTTATGCAAATCCTGGATTTCACTTTCTAGAGATGTGATTTGCAAATGAGTGTTGGTGATCTTCACAGGAGGCAAGACTGGCATTTAAGATGGCATTGGTTTTCCTATGACATTCGACTTCTTGTCTTAGTTCATTCACATCTTTACTCTCATCCAAAACCACATATTTTCCTTTTTCTAAAACCAACAGTCTTTTAGAAATGGCTTTGTTCAATTCTTTCAGTTTCTCATTTTCTTTTACAAGCTTTTCATCATGAATCAGTTCATTTATCAAGGTTTGATTATCGGCCATTGAATTTAGCTTAGCAGTCATCTCCTTGTTTTCATTTCTTAAGGATGAAATTTGATCTTTATGAAATTCAATGTCGAACACATGAGCCTCAATCAATTCCTTCAAGTGTGAGCATTCTTTACAAGATGAACTACAGTTGTTTTGTCCAACATTCTTTTTTAATTTTTTGTTTTCCAATTTGACATTTTTGTATTTATCAACAACCTCATCATAGCTAAATTCATCTTTATTATCAGAATCAGAATTTACCTTTGAGTTTGATCCAGTTTGCTGATCACTGCCTTGATCACTCGTGCCTGGCACAAGACATTGGTCTTCATGCTCTTCTCGGACTTTGGTTAAGCCATCCAAGATATCCTTCGCGGATCTGCAATGGGAGACAAAAGGGAAATGATTAGAATCAACTGCAGCAATAAGTAATTTTAGGACCAAACAATTTTGATCATGTTTAAACTTGTAATCTACGGTCTAGATAGATTTGTCTTTAGGCAACTCATAAGGACCATGTGAGATAAGCTTTCATAGCTTAAGATCATATGAGTTGACCATATTGCACATCCTTCCTAACCACAAATCAAAATTGCAACCATCAAACACCGGTGGAGAATTCAAGGTGTACATATTGGTAGTCATTGATCTGGATCTCTCTAGATCGTTAAATCTATGAAGAATAGAGCCTTGGCTCTGATACCAATTGAAGTCTCGCGATCAATGACACCCAAGAGGGGGCTGAATTGGGTGATTACAAATTTTACGAAAACTTTTGGCCTTTTTGAAATATGTGATAGAAAGCTAGTTGAGAGATTCAAAACTATTTGATCACAAATTAGATTTATCAAACTTAATTGATGATGATATGGATTAAGCAAAATATATGTAGATAAATCTAGAACAACAATTGACACTAACACTCATGTAGAATGGAGGTAGAGGAAATGGATCAAACCACACAATTCAAACTACACTGCACAGCGATTTTTAAGGTGGTTCGGATGCAACGACGGCAGTCCTACGTCCACCCCTCACCAAACTCGGTGAGGCTTCACTCAGGGATAAATCCCTAAGCGGAGACGACGCTCCAAACACACACGCAGGACGACGCCTACCCACACACACGGGGACACACCCCAACACACACACACACACGGAGATGAGGTCTCCAACACGATCCAACAAAAGGATCAACAACACACACACATGCTATGACAGATGTAGCACTCCACACACTAAAACGACCGGATCTAAATAGATCCACACACACACACGTAGATCTAAGAAGACCTATGCACACACGAATGGAACTCCACGACCACACACGACCACAGATCCAAAATGATCCACACACGCACACGAGTATTTGTCATTTATGTGGAACACAAATTTAAAACTATAAAGCACAAGACACCAAAATGAATAATCCACAGTTTAGAAGGCTCCTGGTTTTTCTCCCCCTGAATGTATATTGAAGATCTTTGCGTTGATTCCTTCTTCGCTTGAATGGCTTCAGATCAAGCTTGAATGGCCTTGGAGTGGATGTAGAGTTTGTTGCACGAGGTACTGTCCACGGCTACAGTACTCTTCCTTCTTCACTTGGACAACCTTCCCTTAATCTCTTCTTGAAACCCTTGCTTGCTTCTTGATAGCCTCCCCCTTGATCTCTCTTTGTTGGTTGCTTGCTTCTTCACTTCATAAGTGCTTGTTGGCTTCAGAAGTACCTTGAATGGGTTGGAGATAGATGAAGATCTTGTTGCACGAGGTACTGTTCACGGAGCTATAGTACCCTCTTCTTCCTCCTTGGACAGCCTCCACTTGGATCTCTTGGATACTTTTTGGTTTATGACTTCACAGAGATGTTTTATAACCCTTGAATGGTCCATAGACAAGCCCCAGACCAGATCCACAAATCATGGGAGATTGGGTGACTTTAGGATTAAATAAATCCAAGAAGAGGGGCTGCCCTCGAGGTGAAAAATGAAGTCAAACATTGCTGCATCGGGGCTGCCGGTCGACCGGAAGTTGGTGGTCGGTTGACTGGAAGGTTTCAGATATGAAGCTTTTCGGTGCTGGCAAAATCAGTCAACCGGTAAGATGGGGGCGGTCGACCGGACCTTGGGCCGATCAACCAGTCCTTCTGGGCGGTCGACCCCTACTGAGACTTTCTGTAGCAATTTAGGTTCTGGAGATTCTGGTCGACTGGCCCTATGGTCTTGGTCAACCGGAATGACCCAATCCTGCAAAATTGAAGTGTTAGCCCAATGAAATACATCCAAATAACAATGGCTTTAAGTAGATGTTTGTTTCATGCATTTTGGGGTTGGATTTCACTTGGTTTATGCATTAGAAATGTCTAGACCATTTGAGCATTTGACCATGATTAGAATGAAGGGCTAATGCATTTGAAGAGTGAACTTGCAAGTTATCAATCCAAGTTATCAATCATTGTGAACCTCAATTACCATGAATGAAGTTTAGAAATGAGAGGTATATGGAATAGCCATGGTGAGATTGATGGCTATGACAAGGTAAGAATCTTACCAATGGTTCTTGACAGTAAATGACATATAGCACCTATATTGAATGGTAGAGAAGCAAGGTGCTTATCCACACATTTGGTTTACCGGGCGATTGTCATTAGATTATAAGTTTGATCTTGTAAGCACGATAGTCAAGGTTAATACTACGCTTGTTCACATTAAGGAGTCTTGTTCACATTAAAGAAATTATGAAACCTCTTGTCTCTTGGAAAACCAACTCAATCATATTTAAACAACAACAAGAGTGTACACCGTCAGCAAGAACATGTGCAATCAACCATAAGTTTAGTTATCATCACTTAATCAAACATTAAGTTTAGTTATCATCAAAGCCATAACTTAACAATCAAACAATCATCAAAACCATAACTCAACACCATAAAATCTAAACATTTAAATGAATTAGGTTTTTGGGCTTCTACTTTCTACCAATCTGATTCCCCCGCAATTTGAGCCTCTCTAACATGACTTTCTAGGATCTGAGGGGAACATGGTAGCTGAATTCACCTTTGAGTTGACCCCTGATCAAGAGGCCCAATTGATGAATGGTTTTAAATCACGGGAGGCTATCATTAAGGGGAGTATGGCAGATCTGAAAGATAGTAGTTCACCGACATGCATGCATCATAGTTTAAGCAAGGATAATGTCGAACTTATTCAAAAGCCACTGGCACATGAACAAGCTGATATGGAGGAAGTAGTCAAAAAAGGGGTAGTTTGGTGGGTAGATATAAGATAAGGGGACCTGTGGATAGATACATGGCAAAAGTTCCACCCAGAGTTTGCAAGGTTAATGGCCCTTGATCTGCATATGCCCCCTAAAGAAGAGAATTGGTTGACATATGCTTCTAATGTTAAAATCAATCGTGCTAACAACCAACATACTTCTAGTCCACGCATGTACATGCTTAATATTGTCTTATCATGGCACAAATGTTGGAATTTAAAAAAAGATAAGATAATGTGGTGGCTTATTAATAATGCAACTCGTTAGTTATGGATCTTCATTACGTCTGACTAAAGAAGGTAAACTTAGCGCTTGTTGGGAGGCAACCCAATGTTTTCATTTAATGTTGTGCTTTCTAGTGTGTTCTCAGGTATCAAGGTGTAGCCGTGGTGAAGGCGCCGCCATCAAAGCGCAACCATACATGTGGAAGCCACACCTACATGCCCCAGGTTATACCTTTTCTTTCCAACAAAATTCATGCTTACATTGTTCTATTGTGATATATTGCTCATATCATTGAGGACAATATCATTCAAGTTTTGGGGACAAGGGAATTCATGTTTCATTTCATACAACCGGTTCTGATGCCTATCTCCATACTGAAACAAAAACTCCATGCTAAAAAAATAGAAAAAAAATAAAAACCTGCCTACTAAAAAAACTGCAACAATTTGCTAAAAAAATAAAAAAACCCAATTGAGTTTTTATGATTCATGCTTTCATTAAAAGTGAATCTGGAATAGTAGAAGCTAAGGAGAAGGACAATAAAATATTATTTTATCTAGCCATGAAAAACTTGTTGTGTGCTCAGATATCACGTGTTGTGTAGGGAAGGCTGATCTAGAGGGGGCGTGAATAGATCTGCCCCCTTTTTGCGATGATAACAGCAGAATAAAATAGACCTTCACACAATGGATAAACCTCGCACGGTAGATGCAATAACAAATTTGAAAATCGTGCCTAATCAAGCATCTAGCGTAAAACAGCCACACAAGTAAACCACAGAGACAATGATTTTTAAGGTGGTTCGGACTCTACCTAGAGTCCTACGTCCACCCCTCACTCAAATGAGTGAGACTTCTCCAGTGCAAATGCACTAAACCGTTGCCTTACAGCTTGCAGAGAGATTATCCCCTCTCAAGGAACCGCTGACACATAGCTTGAAATGAGGAACAAATCCTCTACACCAGCTGAGTCTCACAACTTGCTTTCAAGAGGAAAAAAACCTCTCACCCGCTGAGCCTTACAACTTGCTAACAAGAGGAACAAATCCTCTCACCCACTGACCCTCACAGCTTTCTATCAAGAGGTATATGATCAAAAATAAAAAGATAATAAAAAACTCAGACAGGATGTATGAAACTCAAACGAAATGAAAATGTCCCTATCTGAAATCTGGAGGGCATGCTATGCTGCTTCTAGATTAACAGCTTCAGATCTTCAGAGAATGGCAGTGCTCTCTCCTTCTTTCTCCTTCTTCTTTCTTCTTTTCTTTCTCTTCTTCCTCCTTGGATGAACTGGGCTTCTGTTCAAACCTTCACTTCCAGAGCGTGCTGTCCACACTCCCTTCTAACAGCACACCCACCCTTCTTCAGCACCCACTCACTTCTTTTTGCACCCTCTATCTTCTTCCTTCTTCAGCTTGTGCTCCCTTGTATATCATATCCTACGTTCCAAAAAACTTCCTTTTCTGCATGTTGGGTACAAGGTGTGTTGTCCCTGATTTTATAGCAATAAATCTGGACCGTCCAGATCCACTTAAACTTCCAGACTCTGAGAAGAGTGGCCACTGATTGGCTAACAGGGGATTGGGTATGTAGGTTCCTGATTGGCCCGCCAATCCCCTTCATGCAGGACAAGCTAGTTTTGATTCTTTTTCCTCAAGGCACAACCCATTTTCGGATGAAACCCTTTCCAAGAGTTCTATGATTGGTCCAGTTGTAAAGTGGGAATATCTTCTGCTAAAAGGTCTTCTATAACCTTGAACCATCGAAGCACATGCCTTCCAATCATTTGGACGTGGATTATTAGGCCCAGATCCTTCTCATGTGCAAGTTCGCAAAGAACGCTTCCGGAGTTCACAAGGTGTGCGTCGACGCACTGTAAATGTAGCGTAGATTCAGCCTTCTTCGAGGACACCCTATAACATGTTCTGTTTGCAAGGTCTGTGTCGATGCACTGTTCTTACGGTGTCGATGCAGCCTTCTTCGAACTGGCCTCTGCTGCTGCTAAAGCCATTTCTGCATTGACGCAGTGGGTTGCTGCGTTGACGCAATCAACTGAGGCTACTGAAGACTTGGCTTGCTGCGTTGACGCAGTGGGCTATTGTGTTGACGCCACTTGCATTATAGACGCCTGGACAGAACCTTGATGAAAAGGTGTCAACTCTAAGTGTCGACTCTTATCTTATGAATTGCATAAGTATGTTGGGTTACCATAGCGGGGAGACCTTGGCAGCGTCGACTCCATTTCAACATGGAGTCGACTCCATATGCTTATGATCCTGATTGCTTCTGCTGGTCTGAAGGTTTTCTAGTCCATTCATCCCACTTGATCTAAGGACTTATTCAACTCGTCCTTGAGACATATAGACATATGGCTGCTTCCGTGGTGAAGTTTCCATTGTGCATGTGAGATCCGCTCCATCAAAACCTCTAAGATTGAAAAACATTTAGAGCTTGTGATGCAGGATTGAGCGTCACAAAATCTTCACTAAATGCCTTCTGTCAGCCTGTTCTTTAAGAGTTCACACATATAACACTAGAGCACATAAAGCATGACAACATTAAAGCATATAAAGCATGACATTATCAAAGTCACAGGCATGACATTATCAGAGCCATGAAATGAAATTATTAATGAGTCTATTAACGAGTCATTATGTATGACATCATCAAAACCACAGTTTAATGAGTCATAGTGTATGACATCATCAAAATCACAGGGACACAACAAAACTGACTTCGAATCTCTTAAAGTCCATTAGCACTTTCAAAGAAAAAAAATTACTTGCACACTAATGAAGCAAGCAGGATAAGCCTTCTGTTATTTAGTATGGTGTATGATACTCTATATTTCCTAGTGAAGAAATGTTTTTGGAAAAGTTACCTACCTACAAATAAGTGCAAAGCCCAACAAAATAAATAAATAAAAAACCATGAATTTGTCCCTGATCTTAGCAACCGAGCCTGTTTCTTCGAAGACAAGAGTTGAGGTTTGCATAAAACGGTGAAGGGATGTGGAACACCATGTGTTTGAAAAAAATAAAAATAAAATAAAAAAGGGTAGAGTGAAAGCTATCGTACTCAATATTCTGATATGGGAAATGCAAAGTTGAAAGATACATAGCTCTAATGACAATATGAGGGATGCAATTGTCTAGGTGTGGATTTAATTTCATGAGCACAAGTGCTATGGAACTTCGGGTGTGTTCTAAGTCATGTACTTTAATTTCCAAATCTAAGGCTATTGGGCTTTAATATTTCCAACATCCTAATCTGAGGTTAATTCTATGAAGGAAGATCTGGAAATGAGATATAAAACTTTTTAAACCATTATTAGTTCTAAATTTTTAATTGTTTCCATTGCTAAGGGACTAGCAATGAGTAAATTGGGGGGTGCGATAAGTGTTTAATTTTACGTATTTATTTATGTCACACTCATTATTTTTGGGCCTTAATCAAAATAATCATGCAATTTTTATATTTTATTTTAATCCCACAATAAATTCAAGTCTTCATGAATTTAATTAATATTTGGTGTATAAAATAAATATGCAAAATTGGAAATCCATAATAGAGAAAAAAATGCATGATTACATTATTTATTATTATTATTTTCTCTAAAATAATAATTTTATTTTATATTATTTATTTGATTGTAGAAAATTATGTTGGACATAGTAACGTGATTGTTCAATTTATGAATTGACGGCCCTCCGAAAGGGCGTCATTTGAAGCATCTTTTAAACTCCTTGTGAAAGAAGGAAATATCATCATCACTATTGACGTCAATTTGAAACAGTAGCGTTCGCTTCGACATTATTTTGATAACAATAAAAATAAGAAAGTGACAGGCCTTGTTCGCATGGGATACAGGCGGCTGGGCTTTCGTGTTTGAATTACGAAAGGTGGCCTGTTACTGCATTTAGTAGGTCTCGTGATGGCCGATGGTTGGGTTTGGAACCCCACGTGGAATTCATGGTAACCTTGGCAAGTTCATGTGTCATGTGTGCAGCCTTTAAGAAGGCCTATGAAGGCCGCACGAGAAGGCCATAGTGTCACGCCCCGAGAGCGGAAGAGACCCGGAAACGCGTGACGAGTTTATATCAATCATGTCAATCAGAGTATTAGTGTATTCGACACCAAAATCAGAGATGCGCAAAAGTAAAGATAACCCAATCCTTTATTCCTTCATAAGAATATGTCTATTACAAACCTTGAAGTACTAACTAAAATAAAGAAAAAATACAAGGTTGACTCAAGAAAATATGAAAAAGACTAGATAACACGGAAGAAGCTCTATCCCTTTCACTCTTGATTTTCCCCATCCGTTTGAGTTCCCTCATCGTCGGACTTACCTGAAAAGTAGGGAAACACTAAGTGAGCGAACGCTCAGTAGGAAATTATATCTCAAGAACTAGCAATGGGTTTAAGTAATTACATCTTTCATGAATGCACTATAGCTATGCATGCTTACATAAAACGACAAGATAGAGAGAGTGTATAACAATACGATAGCAAGAAGAACTAGTCATGAACTTTCAAGAACTTATATCAAAAGATATCAAGATATTCAAGCAAGTGTATTCATCATGTCATGTGGAAATTTGGCTATCACGTTTCAAGCACGCAAGTATGAAATTACCCTTTTTCGGGCCACGCAAGTCATGTAATATCAAGTCAAGTACAAGTACAAGATTTGTGGAATGTTCAATCAAGCTAGTCATGCACTTTGGTATAATGCCAATACCGTGATCAATCAACTCCCATGGGCACAAGTACTTTCGGGTGCTCCTCCCAGGACCAGATCGGGCCCTATATGCGTAGGCATTAATCATATATTTTAACATCCACTTTTGTGTATAACCAATATGGAATTTCAAGAATAAAGCTTGTGGACATATAGGATAAACTTGGATAGAGTAGAGTCCAAAAATATGACACTTGACATAGAATGACGATAACAACGGTATAATCACGATTATCGATAAAACTAGGTGGAATTGGTTCCCTAACTTGGGTACCATGACAAGCAAGTATGGACACTCTTTATATAGAATTGAGGTCCACATGAACAGCACATCAATGGCAAGACGTCCTCATTCTTAATGTAGAATTGAGGTCCACAAAAATATCATGTTGAATATAGAATTGGGGTTTACAAGAACAGCATCAAATGGCATGATAACCTCATCCCATTAAGAGAATTCTCATGATACACACTTTGCATAACATGAGGGCCGGTATACCATGTTTCTTTAGAGTGACATGGCAATCAAATAATGTAATGGGTTTTTATGGTACAACCAGCTCAGTCGGCCTTGAGGGAATCCAAGGCTCGAGGAGTCTTACGGAGATCTCTATGACTAACTCGCTAGCCCAAAGGAACGGAATGTCCAATGGAGAGCTTGTATGTCAATGAGAATTGAGGGTAGTGCGATAAAAATATCATGAAACATGGGACTATATTCACGGAGTGGAAATATAGTGCCGATATATATATATATATATATATAAAACCCTTCGGTTGACAGTAATAAGTGTAAAACAGTAATACAGAAAATAGCGACTTAAGCTAAGTCATTAATTATCCAATTAACGCCTTACTCAGGGGCGTTTATTCACAATTTGACGACTTATACATTAGTCGTCCCTTCAATATTTCTATTCTGCAGAAAAATTAATATTCTGGAATTTTAACAAAAACGCGCCCTGGACAGGGGCGTTACTTGTCAATTAGCGCCCTGGTCTAGGGCGTCAGTTCAATAAGAGACGACCTTGTGCAGGTCGTTAATTCAACAATTTTCCAAATTTTAGATAATAAATTTCAGGAAAACAGGTACATGGTCAGGACCAGAAAAATAGCAGGATTCAATCAGGATGAACATGCATTAGATTAGGTTCATGGTTTCATAGATATAGAATTTTAAACATGGGTAATTATCAATTTATATGAAATTGACGACTCCTAGGTAGGGCGTCAAAACAAGAATTAGCGCCCTAGTGTGGGTCGCTTCTTTAAATTAGCGCCCTGGTCAAGGGCATTGCTTTTTTTGAAAATTGCATAGAAACAATTGAAACCACAATAAAACTATATGCATGGAGGATCGATGATATTATTAAAGATATTCAGCTAGTTTGGGCTACGTTCTTGAGAAAACCTACCTGATGATTATCTGGGTGAAGATATGTGAAGAGAAACGATACTCTGTTTTGCAACAGAGTCTTCTGATCACCGGCAGAAGAAGAAGAAGATGATGCTTGATGAAGAACCCCTCGTTCTTCAGCACGTCAGGAAAATGCAAGGCAGGCAACCTAAAGGAAAATAAGATGAAGAAAAATTAATATTCTTCATGAGTTGATCGAAAACAGAGGTAGGAAGAAGAACATAAACCTGTTCTTCACGCACAGCAGCAGAGCGAAACCTCCTTCGACCAAATAACTTTTAGGGTTCGATGGACAATGTTATTTATAGGATTTTGGGGATCCTAATAGGGTTAGAGTTGTATTGGAAGTAATACTTCCATGATAGAGTCCTTACCATATTCCACCTTCGACGTAGTTATCTAGAACTTGCCCTGGATAGACTCCTGGGTCGAACGAAACTCGATCTGAATTAACGTCTTAAGCGAGGGCGTTAATTTAAATTGACGCCTTGTCAAGCGTCGTTTCTTGTATAAAACGCGTCCATGTAAAGGGCGTTACGTTTACTTGCCCTTTTTGGCCGTTTGATAATTGACGCCTTGTTGTTTGGGCGTCCCTTTTTAATTAGCGCCTTATCTAGAGGCGTTTCTTAATGAAGTAGCGCCTTGACCAAAGGCATTATTTCCATTCTGTCTTATTTTTATGCGTTTAGGCTTTCATCATCTAATTATTTATCTTTTATTTTAATTTGATTTATTTAAAAATCTTTATTTTTTTCCAGGGTTGCTACACCCTCCCCCACTTAAAAGAATTTGGTCCCAAATTCCATAGTATATATATATATATATATGTGGAGAGTGTAGGGTATATACCTTAAAATAATTCTGGAAATCGCTTCCTCATGGATTCCTCGGTCTCCCACGTGGCTTCATGATCGGAACTCTTATTCCATTGTACTTTCAGCATGGGAATAACCTTATTCCTTAGAGTACGTACTTCACGATTTAGTATTTTTATGGGCTTCTATTCATATGTGAGATCTTCTGGATAACTAAGTCTCCATGTTCAATAATATGTGATGGATCGTATACATACTTCTTCAACATAGATATGTGGAACACATTATGAACATCGGACAATTGAGGAGGCAATGCGATGCGATAAGTAACCTCGCCAACTCTTTCCAGTATCTCGAAGGGTCCGATGAATCTTGGCGTAAGCTTGCCTTTAACACCAAATCTCCGTATGCCACGTCCAGGCGATATCTTGAGAAATACATGATCTCCAACTTGGAATTCAAGATCTCTCCTTCTTGTATCGGCATAAGCCTTTTGCCTAGACTGAGCAACTTGCAGCCTTTCTCTAATCATTTGTATTCTTTCAGTGGTAACCCTTACCATGTCTGGACCTAGCAGTTGTTTCTCTCCAACTTCGTCCCAGCATAAGGGTGATCGGCAACTCCTTCCGTATAAGGCTTCGAAAGGTGCCATTTGTATACTTGCTTGGTAGCTATTATTGTATGCAAATTCCACCAACGGCAAGTGATCATGCCAGCTTCCATCGAAATCAATGATACAAGCTCTGAGCATATCTTCAACCACCTGATTAGTTCTCTCGGTCTGACCATCCGTTTGAGGATGAAAAGCTATACTAAAGTTAAGCCTTGTTCCCAACGAATGTTGTAGTCCCTTCCAAAAATGAGAAGTAAAACGGGGATCTCTGTCAGACACGATTGAAACAGGAATACCATGTAATCTGACTATTTCCTTCATGTATAATGCAGCCAAAACATCAACTGACCATCGGCTCTTTATTGGCAAGAAATGCGCCGATTTAGTCAATCGGTCAATAATAACCCATATTCCATCATGTCCTCCTTTTGATTTAGATAAACCCATAATGAAATCCATGCTAATATTCTCCCACTTCCATTTGGGAATATCTAGAGGATGTAATTTTCCAGTAGACTTTTGGTGTTCCGCCTTGACCTGTTGGCAAGTGAGACAGCGTGATACATAGTCTGCTATTTCCCTTTTCATGTTGGGCCACCAAAAATTCCTCTTCACATCTTGGTACATTTTGATTGATCCAGGATGAATCGTGTACCTTGATCTATGAACTTCATCTAAGATCTTCTTCTTTAACTCGGGACAATCCGGTATGCAAGTTCTATTCCTGAACATTAATCTTCCTTCACAAGTTATTTGGAAATCAGATTGTCCTTCCAGTTTGCCTTTGATCTCTACTAATATTGGGTCATTATCTTGAAGCGCTCGTATTTCAGATAATAGGTCCGGATGAATGCTTATATGAGATAATGTGACACATTGAAAGTCTGTGTCCATGCTTATATTGAGTTCAGAGAATTGCTCCAGCAATTTCCATTCTTGAATAATACAATTGGCTAACAGTGCTCTCGGCTTTCGACTAAGGGCATCTGCTACATGGTTACCCTTTCCGGGATGATATTGTATATTGAAGTCGAAGTCCTTGAGATATTCTAGCCAACGTCTTTGCCTCATATTTAGTTTCTTTTGTGAAAAGAGATACTTGAGACTCTTGTGATCAGAGTATACAGTAAACTGTACTCCATAAAGATAATGTCTCCATATTTTGAGTGCAAATACCACCGCGGCCAATTCTAAGTCATGGACGGGGTAGTTCTCTTCATGCTTCTTCAATTGACGAGAAGAATAAGCTATAACCTTTCCTTGTTGCATTAGAACACATCCGAGGCCAATGCTAGAAGCATCAGTGTATACCTCGAATTTCTCTCCTTCCATTGGTAAAGCTAAGACAGGAGCTGTAGTAAGATGATCCTTGAGAGTTTGGAAGCTTCTTTCACATTCCTCACTCCATTCATAACGGATCTCCTTGCGAGTTAACCTCGTAAGTGGTATGGCGATCTTAGAGAAATCTTTGATGAATCGCCTGTAATAGCCGACAAGACCTAAGAAACTTCGGATCTCGCTAGCATTGGTCGGTCTTTCCCAATTTCCTACAGCTTCAACTTTTGATGGATCTACTGATAAGCCATCCTTTGATATAACATGTCCGAGAAAAGTCGCTTCCTCAAGCCAGAATTCACACTTGCTGAGTTTTGCATATAATTAGTTTGTCCTCAATATTTGTAATGCAATCCTTAAATGCTCCTCATGCTCTTCCTTGGTCTTGGAATAAATCAATATATCATCAATAAAGACCACCACGAATTGATCCAAATAAGGCCTGAATATATTATTCATTAACTGCATAAAGGCAGCATGGGCATTCGTTAGTCCGAAAGGCATAACAACAAATTCATAATGGCCATACCTACTTCTGAATGTAGTCTTATGAATGTCCTCATCCTTGATTCTTAACTGATGATATCCCGACCTAAGATCAATTTTGGAAAAGTACTTGGATCCTGATATTTGATCAAACAACTCATCGATTCTCGGCAGTGGATACTTGTTCTTGATAGTGAGATGATTCAACTGTCGATAGTCGATGCATAGTCTCATGGATCCATCCTTCTTCTTTACAAATAGCAAAGGCGCTCCCCACGGGGAAGTACTCGGACTAATGAATCCTTTCTTAATGAGCTCCATCAATTGCTCCTTTAACTCCTTGAGTTCAGCAGGTGACATTCTATACGGTGCCTTAGAAACTGGACCCGCACCAGGAACTAAATCGATGGTGAAGGCCACTTCTCTTTGTGGGGGTAATCCAGGCAAATCTTCCGGAAACACATCCGGAAATTCTTGCACAACTGGGATATCTTCTATCTTCGTTTCCTTAGCCTCCTTAATCGTGACAAATGCAAGGAAAGATACACATCCTTTCCTGATTAGCTTGCTTGCTCGGAGAGCCGAAATAAAAGGTGACTCGCTCCGACTCTTAGGGCTAGAATAGACTAGTTCTGGAAAGTCTCTGAAGGTAACTTTGCTGTTATGGCAATCGACTGTTGCCTGGTATTTAGATAACCAATCCACTCCTAGTATGACATCATACTCCTTTAGATCTAAACATATAAGATCAATAGGGAGATTCTTACCATGAACCAATACTTCACAGTTCTGGTAATGGTGTGTAATATCAGTCTCGTTTCCTAGAGGAGTAGACAAGACTAATTTTATCCATTCCGGTTCTAGGGGTAACGGATCAACGAACTTCTTGGAAACAATTGAATGTGAAGCACCAGTATCAAATAAGACATGTGCAGACTTGGAACAAAGTTTCAGTGTACCTTCTACTAGTCAGCCTTCTTCTTCTTGTTCGGTCTCCTTAATTGCGTGAAGATGAGTGTTCTTGGTTACCGGGCGCTTTCCGTCACCGGTTTGATCATTAAGTAATGGGCAATCGGGTATCCGATGCTCACGGCTCCCGCAACGGAGACATGCTCCAAGTTTCCTCCAGCACTCTTCGGCCTTATGACCAGCCTTGTCACAATGCTTGCATATTATATATTCGAAGGTGTAGTAGTGGTGATGGAGAAGGGCTTGGTCTTCTTAAACTTCTGGTCTTGAGAAGAAGTACCTCCAGTGCTAGGCCTCTTCTTGAAGTTGGGTTTAAAGGAACCCGAACTTGTAACTTGTTCCTTCTTATCCTTCCCACGGATTCTATCTGATAGCTCCGTGGCATCTTCTAACAATTGAGCTCGGCGTACTATCTCTGAGTAGACCTGAATATCCATTGGCGCCAGCTGGGTAATATATTGGGGCCTGAGCCCGTTAAGGAACCTCCTAGCTTTCATCTTCTCGGTGCTAACTAAGTGCTTAGCATACCGAGATAACCTAGAGAATTGTGCCTCGTACTCCGCCACCGATAATGACCGTTGCTTGAGTGCGGCAAATTCGGTAGCTTTCTTTTCTTGGACTCGGTCCGAAAAATATTTAGCGTTGAAATGTTCAACGAATTCTTCCCAAGTAACTTGGTCTTGATTTAAAGTAGCTTCTATTGATTCCCACCAGCATCGGGTCATCCCTTTCTAACTGAAAGGTAGCTAATAAGACTTTATCTTGATCCGTGCACTGCATAACAACGAATATACGCTCCGTCTCCCTGATCCAGTGCTCTGCGTCGTCCGGATCAGTAGAACCCATGAATTTGGGAGGCTTCATGTTCTTGAAGACTTGGTGGAGACTTCCGGCTCGTTATGCACCTCCCTGTGCTACTTGTTGCAGCACTTGGGTTATGCCTTGGAGTGTACGCTGCATGTTGCGCCACTGAGCACGTTCGGCAGCCATTATCCTACAATTATCATAACTATGTTAGTATATACTCGCGTTAAGGGCTTTTAAGTTTTTATGTTAACTAACCCTTGGTTCTACCCAATCTCACTGGTTAAAGGTTTGAACCTATCCTTGGACTTGGGTTTTCCTAGGAATTGAATACCCTAGGCTCTGATACCACAAAAACGGTCACGTCCCGAGAGCGGAAGAGACCCGAAAATGCGTGACGAGTTTATATCAATCATGTCAATCAGAGTATTAGTGTATTCGACACCAAAATCAGAGATGCGCAAAAGTAAAGATAACCCAATCCTTTATTCCTTCATAAGAATATGTCTATTACAAACCTTGAAGTACTAACTAAAATAAAGGAAAAATACAAGGTTGACTCAAGAAAATATGAAAAAGACTAGATAACACGGAAGAAGCTCTATCTCTTTCACTCTTGATTTTCCCCATCCGTTTGAGTTCCCTCATCGTCGGACTTACCTGAAAAGTAGGGAAACACTAAGTGAGCGAACGCTCAGTAGGAAATTATATCTCAAGAACTAGCAATGGGTTTAAGTAATTACATCTTTCATGAATGCACTATAACTATGCATGCTCGCATAAAACGACAAGATAGAGAGAGTGTATAACAATACGATAGCAAGAAGAACTAGTCATGAACTTTCAAGAACTTATATCAAAAGATATCAAGATATTCAAGCAAGTGTATTCATCATGTCATGTGGAAATTTGGCTATCACGTTTCAAGCACGCAAGTATGAAATTACCCTTTTTCGGGCCACGCAAGTCATGTAATATCAAGTCAAGTACAAGTACAAGATTTGTGGAATATTCAATCAAGCTAGTCATGCACTTCGGTATAATGCCAATACCGTGATCAATCAACTCCCATGGGCACAAGTACTTTCGGGTGCTCCTCCCAGGACCAGATCGGGCCCTATATGCGCAGTCATTAATCATGTATTTTAACATCCACTTTTGTGTATAGCCAATATGGAATTTCAAGAATAAAGCTTGTGGACATGTAGGATAAACTTGGATAGAGTAGAGTCCAAAAATATGACACTTGACATAGAATGACGATAACAACGGTATAATCATGATTATCGATAAAACTAGGTGGAATTGGTTCCCTAACTTGGGTACCATGACAAGTAAGTATGGACACTCTTTATATAGAATTGAGGTCCACATGAACAACACATCAATGGCAAGACGTCCTCATTCTTAATGTAGAATTGAGGTCCATAAAAATATCATGTTGAATATAGAATTGGGGTTTACAAGAACAGCATCAAATGGCATGATAACCTCATCCCATTAAGAGAATTCTCATGATACACACTTTGCATAACATGAGGGCCGGTATACCATGTTTCTTTAGAGTGACATGGCAATCAAATAATGTAATGGGTTTTTATGGTACAACCAGCTCAGTCGGCCTTGAGGGAATCCAAGGCTCGAGGAGTCTTACGGAGGTCTCTATGACTAACTCGCTAGTCCAAAGGAACGGAATGTCCAATGGAGAGCTTGTATGTCAATGAGAATTGAGGGTAGTGCGATAAAAACATCATGAAACATGGGACTATATTCACGGAGTGGAAATATAGTGCCGATATATATATATATAAAACCTTTCGGTTGACAGTAATCAGTGTAAAACAGTAATACATAAAATAGCGACTTAAGCTAAGTCATTAATTATCCAATTAACGCCTTACTCAGGGGCGTTTATTCACAATTTGACGACTTATACATTAGTCGTCCCTTCAATATTTCTATTCTGCAGAAAAATCAATATTCTGGAATTTTAACAAAAACGCGCCCTGGACAGGGGCGTTACTTGTCAATTAACGCCCTGGTCTGGGGCGTCAGTTCAATAAGAGGCGACCTTGTGTAGGTCGTTAATTCAACAATTTTCCAAATTTCAGATAATAAATTTCAGGAAAACAGGTACATGGTCAGGACCAGAAAAATAACAGGATTCAATCAGGATGAACATGCATTAGATTAGGTTCATGGTTTCATAGATATAGAATTTTAAACATGGGTAATTATCAATTTATATGAAATTGACGACTCCTAGGTAGGGCGTCAAAATAAGAATTAGCGCCCTAGTGTGGGTCGCTTCTTTAAATTAGCGCCCTGGTCAAGGGCGTTGCTTTTTTTGAAAATTGCATAGAAACAGTTGAAACCACAATAAAACTATATGCATGGAGGATCGATGATATTATTAAAGATATTCAGCTAGTTTGGGCTACGTTCTTGAGAAAACCTACCTGATGATTATCTGGGTGAAGATATGTGAAGAGAAACGATACTCTGTTTTGCAACAGAGTCTTCTGATCACCGGCAGAAGAAGAAGAAGATGATGCTTGATGAAGAACCCCTCGCTCTTCAGCACGTCAGGAAAACGCAAGGCAGGCAACCTAAAGGAAAATAAGATGAAGAAAAATTAATATTCTTCATGAGTTGATCGAAAACAGAGGCAGGAAGAAGAACATAAACATATTCTTCACGCACAGCAGTAGAGCGAAACCTCCTTCAACCAAATAACTTTTAGGGTTCGATGGACAAGGTTATTTATAGGATTTTGGGGATCCTAATAGGGTTAGAGTTGTATTGGAAGTAATACTTCCATGATAGAGTCCTTACCATATTCCACCTTCGACGTAGTTATCTAGAACTTGCCCTGGATAGACTCCTGGGTCGAACGAATCTCGATCTGAATAATTTAAATTGACGCCTTGTCAAGCGTCGTTTCTTGTATAAAACGCGTCCATGTAAAGGGCGTTACGTTTACTTGCCCTTTTGGCCGTTTGATAATTGACGCCTTGTTGTTTGGGCGTCCCTTTTTAATTAGCGCCTTATCTAGAGGCGTTTCTTAATGAAGTAGCGCCTTGACCAAAGGCGTTATTTCCATTCAGTCTTATTTTTATGCGTTTAGGCTTTCATCATCTAATTATTTATCTTTTATTTTAATTTGATTTATTTAAAAATCTTTATTTTTTTCCAAGGTTGCTACACATAGGTCGCACGAGAAGGGGACACTCTCTTTTCCCATCTCCCTCTCTCTCTCTTCCTCTCTCTTTCCCTCCTCTCTTCTTCTTTCTACCCTCATGTTTCTTCTCTCTCTCCTTTGTTCCATGCACTCCCTTGGCTCTATCCTCCGCCGCGTCTCGTGTTCTTCTCCCTTGCTCCTCCCCACGGTAAATCGTAGGTTTCATCTCTTCTTCCCCTCCTTATCCTCTTCTCCTCCTCTTCTTCTCTTCTACACTTCTTCACCCCCCCCGCACGGCAGTCTTCTCTGTTCATCCAGCGCCCCTGTTCTGCTTTCTCTCCCTCTTTCTCTTCCCACCGTGGCATCTCTCTCTCTTCTTTGTTCTACTCCTCCGGTAGTGGTAGCCTCTCTTTTTCTGCTCTTCTTCCCCCTTCATCGGCATCCCTGCTTCTCCCAGCATTCTCCATCGTCGCACCGCACCCTTGCTTCTCCCTCTTCCTCTCTTGCACACATACAGCACCGCCAGCCTCCCACTTTCTCTTGTCCTCTACACAACTTCTTCTCTCTTCCCCACCGTATCGACCTCTCTCTCTCCCTTCATAGCGGCTCTACCTCTCTCCCGTTCTACACCATCTCTCTCTCTCGTCTTCTCTTCTCTCTCTCGTCCTCTCTCTCTTCCTACTCCCCACGTGCACACACAATTCCTTTTATTTTTTTTATTGTTATCTCTCTCTCCTTCTCTTTCTACTCTTTCCCTCTCTAAATCCCTCTCTCTAAGGCCCTTCTAGTGGTGGCATCTACACCCAGTTGGGTGGCAGTCAAAGGCTCAAGGGTATGGGCGATAGTGTCTTCATATGATTCCTAGCTACATCTTTTCCCTATTTCTTTATTTTTTGTTTAGTCAGATTTTATTTGGGGTTGTAATTTTTATTTTTCTCAGCATATTGGAAATGTTTTATTTTGAGTAATAAAATTAGTTTGGTTGTCTCTCTTCATCTCTTATTTTCTCTCTCTTCTCTCTCTATTTCTTCTTCATCTCGCTCTATATTTCTCTATCTAAACCCTCCATATTTCTTTAGGTAGATTTATTTTCACACAATTTTAAATTTCAACGTCAAGATTCGTTCAATAATTTTTCCTTTAAGAAAATATAATGTTCTGAACTTTAAAATTCTAACCGCTTTGTTGGATCGACCCGTACTTGCCACTACACTCAAATCTTTAATTTTATTGTCCGAGTGCAAAATTTTTGATATTAAGTGCGTGGTATTTTTAACGACGAGCATCGTCTCACATCAAGCAATTATAATCAACCACTCACCTCTCATATTCTATTCCTAAATAAATACATGTCTTAAATGATTCTATCATACATTCAACTCTGCTCAGGACTCGAAAAACTACTCTCGAAAGGAAGATGACTATAACACTACCTTTCTATCTTCTTCCTCACAACCAAGCAAGGATCAGTCTGAACTTTTGCCTTTTCACATCCTAAGCACAACATCCATCCCTCAAGTGAAGAAATGGAGCCACACACTGAGAGGGAGAATCTATCTATTGAAGCGGCACAAGGTGTAGGAGAACAGGTACCAAAGTCTCCTTCCTTTGGTATTCGACCTCCATCCTCCTTGAGATAGATCCTGGCTAAATGACTTAGTTTGTCACTGGTCTTCTACCTGAGGGTCAAAAATATCCTCTGTTTCAAACTCACTTTCTCCAATATGATGCCTACAAAGCCCTATTTGTTCTTATGCTAAGGATCAACACCTATCGTCAGATTCAAGGCTAGAGTACTCTTGGCATCAATAAACTCCTCCATATCTTCGTCAACCAAAATCACATCACAGAAAAGGAGATCATGCTTATCACGAGCAAATCCTTCCAAAGATCACTTTTTGAATGGTTGATGAACACCAAAACTGGGAGACTGTATAGCCAAGAAATGAAGGATCGTATGGCACAAAATCAAGAGCACATATCCTTTCCTAAATGGTGCCTTCTATACGAATACAACAAATTTGCAGATGAAGTTGCAAGGGCCCCTAAATTTTCTGAAGTCTCTCTACAAGTGGCCAAGGAACGAGAGTAGCATGGACTACCTCCCATCACATTTGATGACTTTCTAGATCAAGAGGGAGTCAATATGGAGAAGCTTAGTGCTGTTGGTGCTTGTCCACCAATACCAACAAATCCCTCTAATGTTCCTCCTTCGTCATGCAAAAGAAATCGTTAAATCCCTCAGTGCTGTTGTACATCTATTTATAAAAAATTCTCAACATGTTTTCACTTTTTCTACTCAACATGCTCAAACGTTGTTCTGTTGGTATTAGACTAGTAAACTCTCTTTGTTTTCAATTCTCTATCTGCTTGACTCGTCCCCTATAAACCTTTTTGCTGAATGACAAAAAGGGGGAGAAAATGTTCATGTGAACAACATTCGTATGAATGACTTTTGTGTCATCACTCTCAAAGTTTTATCATTACCAAAAGGGGGGAGCTTATTGAAATACTATCTCTATACGTTTTGGTGATAACAACATTAATATTCAATGATGACAAAAAGATCAAAAAATGGCTGATAACTTAAATACTTGAAAAATAAGAAAAGAGAAATAAATATAGTATAAATACTTAATAGAGATCAGCCATGTATGAAACAATTTCACATAGACTGTAACACCCAGGATTTTTCGAATCAGAATCGGAGGATTTCAGAGCACTTTTGTGGGTCCCGGATCGTGTTTTATGGTTAAATCAGATTTTTGGCTGTAGGGCCTTCGGACCCATGTGTAGGGTGAACTGACGTGTTTTTGAGCTCCGGGACGTTGCAAGCATGTTGTGCATTTTCCGAGGATCGTGGGGATGAGTTTTTCTCATTTTTTTATTTTCCAAATTTTTAAAACTCTAAATTTATTTCCTATAAATATAACCCTTTCACCCCCTCTCCCCTCATTCTCACACTCTCTCCCTCTCTCCTCTCGTTTCTCCCTATCTCTCCCACTCTTCTCCAGGCGGGCGATGGAGGTAGAGGCGGGCGAGGCAGCGAGGCTTGTGGGGCTAGGAGCGGCGTGGCTCAAGCGAGGAACGGGGCGGTAGCGCGGTGGCGCGGTGTGGCCCGTTCACGAGTTCGTGATGCCGGCGTGGGTTTGAGACACGTTTTCACGAGGAATCAGCATCCTCGGTGTGGGAAATATTCGGTGGAGGTAGGGGGATGGATCACTGGCCCTTGTGTTTCATTTCCCTGCAATTTGTAGGCCGAGGCGAGAACGAGAGTGGGTTCTTCATGTCGGGGTGATTTTTCCATGTTTAGGGTGAGCGACGATGGTTTGGGACTCGGGGAATGGTCCCCAATGTTTTCCCCCTCGATCGGCATCAAGTGGGTCGGGTCGGATGGGTTTCTATCATTTTCGGTCAACCGACTAGTCAAGTCCGATCAACCGCTTGTTGATCGCCATGGACGGGCATTGTCACGTCTCAAGATTATGCAGCGGAAACAATCAGGAACGTGAACAGTTGGATAGTACGTCTTAAGCGAGCAAATATAATCAGTGCGCTAATACATTCACACGTAAGAAATGAATGCACAATATATGGACAAAATCTTAGCTTTATTCAAATAATAATCAAAAGCACATAAGATGACTCTTGACTCTTTGACTAACTTGACTCAATAAAATGGAAAATTACATAGCGACTCTTGACTATCAACTAATGACAATTTAAGGCTTCGCTCCTTCTTTAATCATTCTCGGATCTATCACTTGAATAGTTTGAATCCGACTCGCTAGAATTTTCTGAAAAAGATTGGAAAAGTAGGGAATGAGCACACTTGCCCAGTAGGTATCTTTGTATCAACATGAAGGTAATGTTCAAGTACTTAACATTTTAGCTCTAGAGTATAAGATAAATGAAATACAGTAAAACATGCGGTGTAAAATTAAAGTAACACAAGTATCATGATATGATCAAGGTGAGATATGAGAGTTCATGTAGACTGGAAATATGATCAAGCAAGAATATAACATGAATGTAATTTGGCTTTTCATGAATAAGAATGTACTTTTTCATAACCATAAAGGCTATGCACTAGAAAGTCATGTAACGAGAATATACTAGCAAGCATGTAATTGTACAAGATTACCTCGTGGATATTCACTCGTTTATAAAAAAAGTACTCCCGACGTAATGCGACGTCAGTGTTCACCATACCCCCATGGTTTATAGTATGTTTCTGGCTATCTACCGAGGGGATTAGAGTTGAGCCCTTGAACACTGTTCGTGTCCGCTCTTACATTTTCAAGTTATAAATCAACCTAATTTCACAAGAAATAAAAATATGGCCAATAATGTAACAAGTTTAAACTATAGTTCCATGTTGACAAATATCATGGTAAGAAAGCTTCAATTAAGAATATGAGAATTCAAAGCTTGATTTAGAACAAGGTTATGCCATGGAGAAAAATTTGACAGCATAACGTCATATTCTTTTATTCCCATAATTTATTAAGTAGCTTTAGTAATAAAGTGTGAGGCTCTAGATAATCATAGACCATCAAAGATCATAGGAAATTCAACCCTTGGGTCCAACCTTGGGTTAATCAATACTTAGACATCAAACGGTCATATCGGGGCCATTTCTGGAAATAGCGGTCGTTTACTAGACCATATGTGGATCTATGTGGTCATGACTGGACCGTTTAGCAATAGAGTCGATGAAACAAATCAACTAGAACCATGCGGTCAAGGCAGGGCCGCTACGGGTACTTGGCAGTCAGGTAAATGGCCGCTAGGTACCTCTAGCGGTGATCCATAGGGCCGCTAAGGTCCAGAACACAAAACATCGGTAAAGTGCGTTCTAGACAATTTGGGTTTTGGGGGTACAATCAGCTCGTTGTCCTAGTGGGAATCCCAGGCTCGCGGAGTCTTATGGTGACCTTGAAATAAAATCACCTAGTCCGGTGGAAGGAATATCCAACGGAGAGGATCACAAGTCCAAGATTGTGTGCTTAAGTGCAAAGTGTATCTAATGACATCGTATCAGAATTCGTACCATATACTTAAGAAAAAGACTCTAGATAAGAAAGGATCGTGGTAAAACAACGATCAAATCAAAACTAGACAAGTCTATGAACCATATGAAATTTAGGATAAATACAAGAGTATATAGTTTTGGCATGAAATTAACATAAGTTTAAAATAAGTCCAAAGTGCATAAAGAATAGGAAATCCACTAGGATGAACACTTAACATAACCAAGTGTATAAATACAGTACTTAAAACAGGAGTAAGACCTAATTAGCTAGGCTTATCATATGATCAATAGGGCTATTTTGCATTATGTTTGGAGTTAACAAATAATACAGAACTCGAAAAACTAAACAGTCTCGAGAGGACCATTTTATGGGCTTTAGCGGTCTATCGTAGGGCCGCTAAGGGACTCAGGCGGTCTCGGGAAGACCGTTTCTTCCTATCTACAGCAAAGAGCAATAAAACCGAACTACATGCTAATCTAGGGTAGTAAAGCATAAAATACATGCTGGACACAGAGAGAAAGCGTTCCTACAATAAAGACAACTCATGGGGATGCATGGGTAGTCATGAATTAAACTAGAATTATCATTTTCGTTATTAACAGTAGGAACTATGCATGCAGAAATAGCCTAGATGCGCAGTGATAGTAAAACTTTAAATACTCCATGTGGAAAGCATGAAATTTCATGAAATCAAAGGCCTTTTACTCCTGACATGTTATTCTAGCCTTTTCATGAGATAACCTACCTTTGATTCGATCCCTAGACTTTGAATTTCTGACTGGAAGTAGACCCTAATTCCTGCACGTCATGTGCCAATCCAACAACTTCTCATCCTTCTATCTCCCGATCCTCTTGACCTAAATCCATGAAAATTGGAGGATAGGTAGAAGATATGAAGAAGAACAGAAAGTTATAAAGAATCAACCCTTAAATACCTCGATTAGGGCTTCTATTTTTCTGATCTTCACTGGACCGTCGCACTTGTTCCTGTGCAGTCTGTTGCGAATCAGCAACTTGCCGAGGCTCTAACTCTCCAACGGATGGGTCTTCTAGCACGAAAATTTGAGAGTAGTTAGATAAAACTAAGAAGAACATAAAGTTCTAAAGAAATAGCCTGAGAAGATGTCTCCTTACCTTTGAAATATGCGAGCCAACATTAGGGTTCGCATGAGTTGAAGTTAGGGTCTATTTATAGGGTTCACCTAAGGTTTAGGGGATTAGATCGAACCTAGAGTCCTAAATTAAAGTAGAGTTAATCCCTAGAGAGTTCTAGAGAGTCTTCCACACCAGGTAGCTTCGATCTAAGGTGATTTGATTGTCAAAGATCCAAGCTTTTCTCGTATTCTTCCATTCACGGAACTCGGGTTGCTTAGCGGTCATAGTAGGACCGCTAGGGTGGCTCTGGCGGTCGCACGATAGACCACCAGGCTTCAAAAGATCCAAATTTTTTGAATTTTTGTATTATCTCCCATGTATCCCCTAATTAATGTATATATCCCATTTTAAATCCGTAAATTACCTAATTTACGTTTTCATTAATGGGCTTGGGTCTAAAAGGTCTTTGGGCCTATTTGAGTTGGGCTTAGCCCTTTAGTTGATATAGGGCTTTTAAATGGATTGAATATATCTTTAATTCTTTTTAATAGCCTATTTTAAATTACTTAGTAATTATATTTTTATCCCAAAAAATTCTTAAAAAATTCTCGGGTGATACACCCTCCCCACTTAAAAAGAATTTGGTCCCCAAATTCATCGTAATAAGACTTACTAAGGAGAGTGTACTTACGTTCGCATATCTCTAGAAATCATTTCCGCATGACTTCTTCGGTTTCCCATGTCGTCTCGTATGGCCAAGATTTGCTCCATTGGACTTTGACCATGGGAATTGTCTTATTCCGAAGTTGACATACTTCCCGTTCAATAATTTTAATTGGCTTTTACTGATACGTCAAATCCTTTTTAATCTCTAAGTTGTCATAAGTTTTGACATGGAATGGATCGGGGACGTACCTTTTGAGCATTGAGACGTGAAATACATCAAGAACTCTAGCTAATTGAGGGGGTAAAGCTATTTGATATACGACTTCACCAGCCCTTTCAATAATTTCAAAGGGGCTAATGAATCTCGGAGTGAGCTTGTCTTTGATGCTGAATCGTTCAATACCTCGACCCAGAGAAACCTTAAGGAATATGTGGTCTCCTATTTAGAATTCCAAGTCGCGCCTTCTATTATCGGCATTTGATTTTTGCCTGTCTTGAGCCATCTGGAGTCTCTCCCGAATAAGCTTTATCTTCTCGGTAGTATCCCTGATGATGTCGGGGCCGAGAAATTACCTTTCTCCTACTTTATTCTAACATATAGGTGAGCGACAGCTTCTTCCATACAGTGCCTCGAACGGTGCCATTTGTATACTAGCTTGATAGCTATTGTTGTAGGTGAATTCTACTAGAGGCAAGTGATTATGCCAACTCCCTCCAAAATCAATAGCACATGCCCTGAGCATATCCTCCACCACCTGATTTATCCTTTCAGTTTGACCATCAGTTTGTGGATGGAACGCAGTGCTAAAGTTGAGTCGGGTACCTAATGAATGCTGTAGACCCTTACAGAATTGTGATGTGAATCGAGGGTCTCGGTCAGATATAATAGTGACAGGGACACCATGTAGTCTGACAATTCCCTTCATGTATAGTGCTGCTAATACATCCACGGACCATCGACTTTTGATTGGTAGAAAATGTGAAGATTTAGTCAATCGGTCTATAATCACCCATATACCATCATGCCCACCTTTCGTCTTAGGTAAACCCATGATGAAATCCATCCTTATACTTTCCCATTTCCACTCGGGAATATCCAAGGGATGTAGTTTCCCGGCGGGCTTTAAATGTTCCGCCTTTACTTGCAGACAAGTGAGGTAGCAGGATACAAAGTCCGCTACCTCTTTTTTCATATTAGGCCACCAGAAATTTCTTTTCAAATCTTGATACATCTTGGTAGCACCAAGGTGAATAGCATACCTTGATTTCTGAACTTCTTCCATGATCAATATCTTAGTGTCGGTATGATCCGACACACAGATTCGATCTTTGAACAATAATCTTCCATCAGTTGAAATAAAGAATTCCGACCTTTGATCAATATTAGCCTTGATCTCCGTCAATGTGGGGTCATTTTCTTGTAATTTGACTAGATCTTCAATCAATGTAGGCTGGGACCTTATATTAGCAATCATACATCCTTCCTCTTCTTTATCAGCATCGAGATTTAAACGAGCAAAATCCTCGATAAGATAAGTCGTACCTTTCCTGAGGCTCGCTAGAGTTGTCATTGGTCCTCTGCTAAGAGCGTCAGCTATAACATTTGCTTTGCCTAGATGATACTGGATAGTAAAGTCGAAGTCTTTGAGATACTCCAACCATCTGTGTTGCCTCATGTTCAACTCCTTTTGGGTGAAGAGGTATTTCAGACTTTTGTGATCTGAAAATATAGTGAACTTCTCCCCATAGAGGTAATGTCGCCAAATTTTCAAGGCGAATATAACAACAGCTAGTTCCAGATCATGCACAGGGTAGTTTTCTTCATGACGCTTTAACTGCCTTGATGAATAGCAAATTACCTTACCATTTTGCATAAGAACACATCCTAGGCCAATGCCAGATGCATCGGTATAGACTTCAAAGCCACCACCCTCAACGGGCAGTGCCAATATAGGGGCCGTAGTGAGATGATCTTTAAGAGTTAGGAAAATTTCTTCGCAATCCTTTGACCATATAAAAGGGTTCTCCTTTCTTGTAAGTCTAGTCAAAGGGATGACGATTTTTTAGAAATCCTTAATGAATTGCCTATAATAACTAGCGAGACCTAGAAAACTTCTAACTTCAGACACGGTCGTCGACCGGTGCCAGTTCTTAACAGCTTCTACCTTAGAAGGATCAACAGCGATACCTTCCTTTGAAATAATATGGCCAAGGAAAGAGACCTCCTTTAGCTAGAACTCGCACTTGTTAAGCTTTGCGTAGAGTTGATGCTCTCTTAGGGTTTGCAAGGCTATTCTTAAGTGTTCTTCATGTTCCTCCTTAGTCTTGGAGTATATAAGAATATCATCAATGAACACGCCCACAAATTGGTCGAGATAAGGCCTGAAGATATTATTTATAAGTTGCATAAATGCTACCGGGACATTAGTTAACCTGAACGGCATTACCACGAATTCATACTGACCATATCTACTCCAGAAAGCAGTCTTATATATGTCTTCGTCTTTGATGTTGAGCTGGTGATAACCCGACCTGAGATCTATCTTGGAGAAATATTCCGCTCCCAAAATTTGATCAAAGAGCTCATCGATACGCGGCAACGGATATTTGTTCTTGATAGTGAGTTGATTTAGTCTCTGGTAATTGATACATAGCCTGAGAGATCCATCCTTCTTCTTGACAAATAAAACTGGCACACCCCAAGGGGATGTGTTAGGTCGAATGAAGCCCTTGTCTAATAACTCCTGAAGTTGTTTCTTCAATTCTTTGAGTTCTGTAGGGGACATCCTATAGGGAGCTATTAAAACAGGTGCTGCTCTAGGAACGAGTTCAATGGAGAAGTTTACTTCCCTTTCGGGTAGTAAACTGGGTAAATCTGATGGGAACACATCGGGAAACTCATTTACAATGGGAATATCTTCTAAGATGATTTCCTTGGACTCGGTAATGATTATGGAGGCAAGAAAAGCTTCACATGCTTGCGAAATGAGTTTGCAAGCATGAAAAGATGAAATAATGGTAGGATATTTCCTATACTTGATGCCAAGGAAAGAAAATCACGGGAGGCCTAGTTTCCAAAAGGAGATTCTCCTATTGTGACAATTTATATAGGCATCATGGTCAACAAGCCAATCTACACCTAGGATAGCATTGTAGCCTTCCATGTCAAGGCATATGAGGTTTGTAGGAAGATTATGACCTTCTACCATTACCTTACTATCCGGGTAGTGGGTTGTAAGTTTAGTTCCAGGACCAAAGGGTGTAGTGATAGCTAGGTCCGAAGGTAGAGGAACTGATGAAACTGGCAAGGTTTTTGCAAAAGTAGTAGATATAAAGGAATGAGAAGCACCAATATCAAATAACACGAATGCAGGATGTGAATACATTTGAATGGTACCTTCCATTAGCCCATCATCCTTGGGCGCTTCCTCATCATCCAAAATAGTGTTAAGACGAGCCTATCGCTTGCATCCATCGCTGGAAGATTGATCCTTCATGAGGGGGCAATCCGGCATGTGGTGCTCCCGGCTGGCACATTGCAAACACGTCCCTAGGCATTTCCAGCATTCTTCGGCTGAGTGGCCGAACTTCTCGCAGAAAGAGCAATCCGTCATGACTTGCTTATCATCTTCTTTGGCCTTCTTGTTCCTGCGATCATCCTTGTTGTTCCCAGTCCGGGATCTCTTCTTGTTATCCCGAGAATTGTAAGTGATGCTAAATTTTTCCTCTCATCTTCCTCATCGATCAGACTTTCGGCTAGGCTCCTCCCCTTTGCCTTTGAGTTTATCGACCTTCTCCAAGGTCCGTTCACACAAGTGTACTCGTTGGACCATTTCTGCATAGGTCCGAATATTTTGTGGGCCAAGTTGCTGGATGAAGATGGGCCGCAGCCCGTCCATGAAACGATTAGCCTTTAGAAGATCCGTGCTCACTAAATCTTGAGCATAGGGTGCTAGGCGAGAGAATTGTAACTCATATTCTGCCACCGTCATCATGCCTTGACGTAAAAAAGCAAACTCTGCCGCCTTCCTCTCCTTAACTTGTTCGGAGAAGTATTTTGCTCGGAAGGGTGTGAGAAATCTCTCCCAAGTGTGTGGTGCATTTTGAGGCGGTGCCGGAATAGACTTTAACCAAGTACGGGCATCCTTGTTGAGTTGGAACGTGACGAGATGAACCTTCTCTTGATCGGCACACTGCATGAGCTCGAATATACGGTTCATTTCATTGATCCAGTTTTCAGCTTCGTTTGGGTTGGAAGAACTCGAAAATCGTGGAGGGTTTAGACTTTGGATGTTACGGTGCAAATCGCCAGCACCAGCCCTCGCGCCGGCTTGGGCCATATTTTGCAAGGCCTGGGTGACACCGACAACAGTTTGTAGCATTCCACACCAATCGACACAGTGAGTAATTGTAAGAATAAGCTACCTTAGAAAAAGGAATGATTTGTTAATTCTTACGGAATTAAAGGGAGTTAACTTAGAGATAAGTTCTAATTAACTATCTTATCCCGACTCTACCCAAATCTCACATAGGTGAGAAATTCTTTCCTTAGTTCATAGGTGTGGGTCCTTAAGCCTTGGACTTAGCCTATGACATGATGTTTTCCTAGGACGTACTTATGCCTAGGCTCTGATGCCACTTTAACTAACACGCCCCAAGATTATGCAGCGGAAACAATCGGGAACGTGAATAGCCGGCTAGTACGCCTCAAGCGAGCAAACATAATCAGAGCGCTAACACATTAACACCTAAGAAATGAATGCACAATCTATGGACAAAATCTTAACTTTATTCAAATAATAATCAAAAGCACATAAGATGACTCTTGACTCTTTGACTAACTCGACTCAATAAAATGGAAAATTACATAGCGACTCTTGACTATCAACTAATGACAATCTAAGGCTTCGCTCCTTCTTTAATCACTCTCAGATCCATCACTTGAATAGTCTGAATCAGACCCGCTAGAATTTCCTGAAAAAGATTAGAAAAGTAGGGAATGAGCACACATGTCAAGTAGGTATCTTCATATCAATATGAAGGCAATGTTTAAGTAATTAACATTTTAACTCTAGAGTATAAGATAAATGAAATACGGTAAAACATGCGATGTAAAACCAAAGTAACACAAGTATCATGATATGATCAAGGTAAGATATGAGACTTCATGTAGACTGGAAATATGATCAAGTAAGAATATAACATGAATGTAATTTGGCCTTTCATGAACACGAATGTACTTTTTCATAACCATAAAGGCTATGCACTAGAAAGTCATGTAACGAGAATGTACTAGCAAGCATGTAATTGTACAAGATTATCTTGTGGATCTTCACTCGTTTATAAAAAAAGTACTCTCAGCGCAATGCGACGCTAGTGTTCATCATACCCCATGATTTATAGTATGTTTCTGACTATTTGCCGAGGGGACTAGAGTTGAGCCCTTGGACACTGTTCGTGCCCGCTCTTGCATTTTCAAGTTATAAATCAACCTAATTTCACAAGAAATAAAAATATGGCCAATAATGTAACAAGTTTAAACTATAGTTCCATGTTGACAAATATCATGGTAAGAAAGCTTCAATTAAGAATATGAGAATTCAAAGATTGATTTAGAACAAGGTTATGCCATGGAGAAAAATTTGACAGCATAACGGCATATTTTTTTATTCCCATAATTTATTAAGTAGCTTTAGTAATAAAGTGTGAGGCTCTAGATAATCATAGACCATCAAGGATCATAGGAAATTCAACCCTTGGGTCCAACCTTGGGTTAATCAATACTTAGACATCAAACGGTCATATCGGGGCCATTTCTGGAAATAGCGGTCATTTACTGGACCATATGTGGATCTATGTGGTCATGACTGGACCGTTTAGCAATAGAGTCGATGAAACAAATCAACTAGAACCATGCGGTCAAGGCAGGGCCGCTACGCGTCCTTGGTAGTCAGGTAAATGGCCGCTAGGTACCTCTGGCAGTGATCCATAGGGCCGCTAAGGTCCAGAACACAAATCATCGGTAAAGTGCGTTCTAGACAATTTGGGTTTTGGGGTACAATCAGCTCGGTGTCCTAGTGAGAATCCCAGGCTCGCGGAGTCTTATGGTGGCCTTGAAATAAGATCACCTAGTCCGATGGAAGGAATATCCAACGGAGAGGATCACAAGTCCAAGATTGTGTGCTTAAGTGCAAAGTGTATCTAATGACATCGTATCGGAATTCGTGCCATATACTTAAGAAAAAGACTCTAGATAAGAAAGGATCATGGTAAAATAACGATCAAATCAAAACTGGACAAGTCTATGAACCATATGAAATTTAGGATAAATACAAGAGTATATGGTTTTGGCATGAAATTAACATAAGTTTAAAATAAGTCCAAAGTGCATAAAGAATAGGAAATCCACTAGGATGAACACTTAACATAACCAAGTGTATGAATACAGTACTTAAAACAGGAGTAAGACCTAATTAGCTAGGTTTATCATATGATAAATAGGGCTATTTTGCATTATGTGTGGAGTTAACAAATAATACAGAACTCAGAAAACTAAACGGTCTCGGGAGGACCGTTTTATGGGCTTTAGAGGTCTATCGTTCGGTCGCTAAGGGACTCCGGCAGTCTCGGGAAGACTATTTCTTCTTGTCCACAGCAAACAACAATAAAATCGAACTACATGCTAATCTAGGGTAGTAAAGCATAAAATACATGCTAGACACAGAGAGAAAGCGTTCCTACAATAAAGACAACTCATGGGGATGCATGGGTAGTCATGAATTAAACTAGAATTATCATTTTTGATATTAAGGGTAGGAACTATGCATGCAAAAATAGCCTAGATGCACAGAGATAGTAAAACATTAAATACTCTATGTGGAAAGCATGAAATTTCATGAAATCAAAGGGCTTTTACTCTTGACATGTTATTCTAGCCTTTTCATGAGATAACCTACCTTTGATTCGATCCCTAGACTTTGGATTTCTGACTAGAAGTAGACCCTAGTTCCTGCACATCCTGTGCCAAACCAGCAACTTCCCATCCCTCTATCTCCCGATCCTCTTGACCTAAATTCATGACAATTGGAGGATAGGTAGAAGATACGAAGAAGAATAGAAAGTTCTAAAGAATCAACCCCTAAATACCTCGATTAGGGCTTCTATTTTCCTGATCTTCACTGGACCGTCGCACTGGTTGCTGTGCAGTTTGTTGCGAATCAACAACTTGCAGAGGCTCTAACTCTCCAATGGCTGGGTCTTCTGCATGAAAATTTGAGGGTAGTTAGATAAAAGTAAGAAGAACATAAATTTCTAAAGAAATACCCTAAGAAGATGTCTCCTTACCTTCGAAATACGTGAGCCAACATTAGAGTTCGCATGAGTCGAAGTTAGGGTCTATTTATAGGGTTCACCTAGGGTTTAACAGATTAGATCGAACCTAGAGTCCTAAATTGGAGTAGAGTTAATCCCGAGAGAGTTCTAGAGAGTCTTCCTCACTAGGTAGCTTCGATCTAAGGTGATTTGATCGTCAAAGATCCAAGCTTTCCATGTTTTCTTTCATTCACGGAATTGGGGTTGCTTAGCGGTCATAGCAGGACTGCTAGGGTGGGTCTGGCGGTCGCACGATAGATCGCCAGACCCCAAAAGAATCACGATACCTCGAGCAACGGCACGGCAACAACACGTCTCGCACAGAGGAACCAATCCTCACATGCTCAATGCAAACACCCGATGGATACCCATGGATGGGAACACCATTGATGTGCTGAAGGATAACTGGTGTGGAATTGCTCTGGCTCCTAAGGTCAACATCCCAAAGGTCACTTTGAGGGAAGCAATCTTAAACCCAAATCACTCGGTGTGGACACATATTCCATCTAACATTGCACACAACATTGGATCTATGCAGCTGCAACAGAAACAAGATAAGTGTGTTTGGGCTGCCAACATTGATGGCGCTTATTCTAGCAAATCAGCTTATAATGTAGTCCGGCCACAAGATAATAGAAGATTGTTGTCACTAAAGAAAATTTGGGGAGCATATATTCCCCGAGGGCTTCTATTTTTTGCTGGCGAGTGTTGCATCTTGCAGTTTCGATCGACTGCACTATAAAGAGTAGTGGAATTAATCTACCCTCTAAGTGTGTTTGCGGCCACAGTAATAACCAGGAAGAGAACTTGAATCACTTTTTTCTTGAAAGCCAATGTGCAAAACCATTGTGGAGGTTTTTCAGGCCTCTCTTTGATTCCCGATGTAGAGTCTCAAATTCTGTTACTGGTTTTTGTTGGGATGTTATAAGCACTGCTGATACTAAGTCTCCATATGGCTATGCTGCCATACTTACCATGATGCACATATTATGGGAGGTTTGGAAGGCTCTGTGTAAATTTAAGTTTGAAGACAAAGGGCCCTCAAGATGAGTGCTGCAACAACTGATGTTGAGGTAGGTAGAGTTCTCTTTGAATCAGGTCTGTTTTAGCAAGGCTCCTACAGCGAGTGAAAGGTGTGTGATGGATCAATTCAGGTTCTCCTACAGCTGCACTGAGAAACCTCCCAAGCTCATAAAATGGTTCTGCCCATGCACAGGATATGTTTTAAACGTGGATGGGGCTGCCAAAGGTAACCCAGGGCATACAGGTGGTGGCGGGTGCATCAGGGGTAGCAGGGGGGAAATCATTGATGGCTTCTCTTGCTATGGAGTTGGGAGTAACATAGTGGCTAAGGCTAGAGCACTTCTTGATGGATTGAGAATCTTGGATAAGAGTGGGCTCCCTGTAGCTGCAATATATTCTGATTCCAAAGCTCTCATCACCATGATTCAATCTAGTGATCATCCTCCGTGGAGGATATGTAAGTGGTGGGATGAAATCAAAGATATAATTCATAAAAACAGCTGGAACTTGCAGCATATATATAGGGAAGGGAACACAATCGCGGATGCCCTTGCCTCCTTAGCTTGTTCAACTTGAACTAATCAGGATTTCAAGTGCTGGAAAGACCTCCCAAGCAAAGCCCGTGGATGTGCCACTGTTGATGTTGTCGGCCTTCCTAGTTGGAGGAGTTAGGCATCATTGGCTTTAATTTTCTTTGCTCCATCTTTTGCTACACTCCCAGGGGTATGCCCCGTGGTAAATTTGTAAATAAAATTTTTCAATATCAATAAAAATAGGGCCGAGTTCTTTTGGTGGAATGAGCACAAATTGTGCATTCCCTCAAGAGCTATCCTTGGTCTCGTTCATTAAAAAAAATGCAAACTCAGGAATCCGCTCGTAGCAACCAACGCTACGATCCTGAACCAGTGGGTCACAAGCCCACCAGACTTCCACTGCGCACTCTGATCCACGCGCACAGCCAAACACGACAACTCGGGACTCGCCATCCCGACAATCCACAACGCGGCTGGTCAACCTCAGGAAATAGGGTGAGGAAAGCTCCATTACCTCGAACTCCAAGCATAAATTCTCTCTCAAATCTGGCAATCCTCAGCCACTCTGCAGGCTCCGAATCGCCACGCATCGGAAAGTTCCATCACCAGCCAAGAATTCGAACATCGCCCTACCAGGACTCATCCTTCCGGAATAGCGCCAACACCCTTACGCACTAGAAAAATGGGCACAACTCTCGCAGGCAACCACCTTACCAAAACACACGGGACACGTCTCGCACGGATTTCATGGCATGCAAAGGCAAACCAATCTGGACACACAATGCAAGACAACGAACCTGAGCTAAACACAATCTCTCCCACCAAAAGAGAAACCGACATACCTCCGACCAACGGAAGAATCTCCATGCTCGACCTGACCACGAACCTCGTGCATGGTGGGAACAGCACCTTCCAGCATCGAGAAAACCATTACCTCGTCAGGTCAGCGCCTCCGACACACTCGGTGAGTGTCACGTCAGACCACGATCACAACATCTCTCGATGCACCACCACTACAATTCCTAGAACTGCAACATGCCACACCAAGAGCCGCAACACGAGCCATAATCGGCAACTGCCAACGCTCATCCTCGAGACTCGAACTCGCCGGGGAACCTTCACATCTAAAACCAAATCCAGGGCGAACACAACCGATTCACACACAAGAGCATAGAAGCAAGACCTTACTGGGACAACTCCGCCCAATCCTGACTCGAAATATGCAAGAATAACCAGAATCGACACGTCATTTCTGATGCCACAAAGCACGAAAAGAACATCAGGCTCCACGAAACAGCAACTCACCGAGAAGACCTTCAGCTCATCCGAGCGCACCTCTCGATCAGAACACTCTGCTCTGCCACCTTAAACCACAATCTTCACACCTCACGGGCTGGGTAAACCTCAATCTGGAGTGGCTAGACTCAACAACAGCTCCATCAGAGCACGCTCCCGACCAGTTAACCACAAACAATCCTCGCCAGCCACCTGACCTCGCTGCAGATTCCTCGAACGTAGCACTGTAGCAGCGCACCTACCGGCAACCTCTGCCCAACGCAGCACAACCAGGGTCACAACCGATGAGGGAGAAAGCTCTCAACCTCGATCCTTAGACCCCACGCCAGCACGGAAGCCGTGAACAGTAACCAACTTCATAGTGCCACACAGTGCACTCAAGCTCTCAAGCGAGAAATCCAACGAAAATAAACACAAAACCCTTAGCCAGCTGCTGACTGTACTGAACCTTATGGACCCTGATCACTATAATATCTTGAATTCCCATGTACATCCACAACCACCGCTTTGATACCATCTGTAACGACCGAAGATCTGGATACCGGGAAGAACCTGATACCATTCGAATCCTGGCCCGCCGCCCACGAGTCGGGAGGGCTCGGAAGGGCTAAAAGGAATGTGGAGGTACAAAGAAATAGGAAATAAAGCAGGACAATTCAACAATTAATAGAAATAAATAACAACTACAACAATAGAGTCCAGTCCAACATAAGGTACAGTCTAAAGTAGTAAAACATACAACATGCCAAGTGAACACTCGGCCTGGAAAGTTGGCAACTAAGAACCTCCGAACAGCACCCTCGAACCTCAAGGAAGAACCGCCGCACCTGAAAAGTAGGGGTGAGCCTCTTGTCACTGGCTCAGTAGGGATCCTGTGAAACCCCAACCGAGAACAACGGCGGTAGCGAAAAGAAAATCAACTACAACTACAGCAGGAATAGCGAACTGGTGGCCAGTCAAAACTCGGCACTACAGCTACTCCTATTGGTAACAGAAAAGAAAAACCCCGATCTCACGATCGGGAACCGGACCACTCAAACACTAGACCTACCGAGGAAACCCTCATGGCAACTGTGTCGCCGAAGTCTACCTACACAGGCATGACCAATCGGGACCGCACAGTCCCACACTGGCACGGCGAAGCCTCGGCAATCCCTACCGAGCACCCTTGGCCACCACCTCGGAAAGCACGCTGGGACGGTCCAGAAACTACATCTCGCAGACGTGAAACAGAACCCGGAAATAGGAGAGTCACGTCTCACGTGACAGGAGTACCTGCCCACCAGAAGCAAGGCTGGATGCGTCCACTGACGACTTAGACCACACCTCAGGTGTCCCCCTCGACCCCTGGTGGAACGGGGACACCGTAGTAGTAACCACAGACAAGTGACTAGTTTGGGTCGCACTCGTCAAGGCGGGTCCACTGCCCCCAACCACGTGTGCACACACAGACCAAGCATCCCAAGTCTGGCCCTCTGACTGATTTTCCCCTCAGTCAGACTCTAGCTACAAGACGTGGGGCCCGACGGTAACCAACCTAAAAACCGTCTCTCTGGGGTAGCCTCACCACCACTCCCTGGTGGGATCACTCGCGTGTCGGAAGGCTACGACTTGTGGGGAGTCACTGATGTGACCACTCTCTAAGGAGAAACTCCAAGAAACACGCACGAACCCTGCATTAAAGTCGAGAAGGACCATGTGGCATGGAGCCACTGGACTCTGGATAGTCCTCTAGACCCCCTAAATCTAACGGTCTTTGAGTCACAAGACTCGGGGTCAAGACCGTCGCACGCAACAGCACAAGGCCATCAATCTAGCATAATCCCTAGGTCTAAAACCATGGTAGCATGAATACCGAGGTAGCTCACGAGCCGCCGAGACCATCCCCTCAAAATGGAACTCAGAAACCCTCCAGCCCCAGGATGGGTGACTGGACTCACAGTCTAAGGCCACACACATGGCCCACGCAGAAAGCACAGAAGCATGATTCCCAAGGTAGCTCACAAGTCGCCATGCTGATTCCCCATCCTAGGGAAAAGTGAGAAACCTCCAGCTCTAGGCTGGGTGACTGGAATCACAGTCCAAGGCCAAACACTTGGCCCAATTGGGAACCATCTTCCAAGGAACCCACGACGTGCAGGGGAATCCCACCGCACTCACACCGATACACGGTGACTCGATCGAGCGTAACATAAATCCCAGAACACATACACCTATGGGCACGCTAGTCGAGGTAACACGGTACCTCCAGACACCCTAGAAACACAGACATGGAACTCACGGGGTGTCCGGGACATTCACGAGGCCGAAGGTCGACCACTGGGTCGCAATCGGGTCGACCGGAGACCAACACAACGCGAACCCGACATCGCAAGCATGAAAATATCCTGGCGGTCTAACCTTAAACCACCACGATGGCCTAGCGGTCTATCCTTGGACAGCTAAGGAACGGCTAGCGGTTTAACATTGGACCGCTACACACTAAAACCACGGAACCACAACGGTCTACCCTTGGATAGTGAAGTAGAGCCTAGCGGCCTATTACTGCATCACCAATGGACATGGTGGTCTATCGTACGACCGCGAGGTCCAAACCGATATACACGGGGTTCTAGCAGTCTATCTCTGGCCCGCTAAACCCTCGGAACACACGAAACTCAAGCGGTCTTAGCGGTCTAACCCTGGACCGCCAAGGACCCTGGCGGTCTATCGCGCAACTGCCAGCCTTGAACTGACACAGGGAGAACCCTAGCGGTCTACCCTTGGACCGCTGGGCGCCCCTAGCGGTCTCTGGAACGACCGCTAAGGCATCCAGAACCCGAAACGGCGGGAAACGTCCCAAAAATCCGATCCACGCCCCAATCACCCCCGGGTGATGGGGAAACAAAGGGGAATCCATCCCCAAGCCTCCTAGCATGCATCTATGCCCTTAGATCGGTCAAAAACCTCACAAAACGGGAGATCCGACTTACACCCCAAAATAATGTTTTTTTCCTGAAATGCTCAAATAAGCCTGCTCGGCTCACCCCGGCCTACAAAACTCACGAGAAAGGAAGTGCACGAGCTGGGGGTCCATCTCCCTACCTCCATCGAAGATTTCACACCCCGAGGTCGCCGATCCACGAAGAAAACGCCACGAAACTCTCGCCGGTTCACGAACTCGCACCCGAGCTTCCACGCGCCGCCGGCCCTCGATTCTCGACCTGTTCCTAGTTCCTCGCCTCCCGCCATCGTCGCCTCGCCCTCCTCCGCCACGGTCGGCCACCCGGGAAGAGGGGGAGTGTAGCAACCCTGATAAATTTAAAAGGAATAAATAAATCAAAATAGATTAAAAGATTTAGTAAAAAAATGAAAGAGCTTGGAATAAAAATAATTAAACCCTGATGAAAATAACGCCTCAAATATAGGCGCTACTTTAAATAAAACGCCCTTACCTAAGGCGTGTTTTGAGAAAGGACGCCCACACGTCAAGACGTCAAATTTCAAACGACCAAAATAAATAAAAAGGGTAAGATAGCGTAACGTCCCTTGCATGGACGCGTTTCAACAAGAAACGACGCTTGACAAGGCGTCAATTTAAATTCGACGCCCTGACCTAGGTCGTTAATTCAGTTCGAGTTTCGTTCGACCTAGGAGTCTATCCAGGGTAAGTTGATAACTATGAGAAAGAGTTCGAATGTAGTAATAACTCTATCATGGAAGTGTTACTTCCAATCGAACACTAACTCTATTAGGTTCACCTAAATCCTATAAATAACCTACTGCTTGAACCGAGAACGCTATTTGGCGTTCGGACTCTTCTAAGGTACGTAAAGAACAGCATGTTCTTTTCTTTACTCTGTCTATCGAATTTGTGAAGAATACTGAAGATTCTTCATCTATTTTCTGATTACAGGTTGAAAGCTTCTGTCATCTGAAGAACGGGTAAGTTCTTCTCCTTCCTTCTCTACCTTCTGTTAGTTCTTACGAAGAGTAATACCTTCGTTTTATTCTGCCTCTACAGGTTGCCTGTAGAAGTGAAACCGAACGATTGAAGAATTGAGGGTTCTTCATCCACTTACATCATCTGCAACTTCTCTTTCATCTTCTTCTTCCGGTGATCACTCTGTTACAGACAGAGCATCGTCTCTTCACCAGATATTTCACGTTAATCATCAAAAATGTAGGTTTTCTCAAGCACTGTAGCCCAAATCACCATAACAACTATATTAAACCATATATATTAGTTCATGCATATAGTTTTCGCTAGTTTTAAAAGTTCTATTGTTGGAAAGAAACACCCTTTCCAAGGGCGCTAATTTTATACGCGACCCAGACTAGGGCGCTATTTAAATAAACGACCATGACAAGGTCGTCAATTCAAAAGATTTGACGCCCTGTACACAGACGTCAATTTAATTACCTAATAATTACCCATGTTAATTAGTTCAATATTCACTTAAACATGATTCTAAATCAGTGCATCCTGATATTTTCTTGTCATGACCATATCTCGTTTTCTGGAAATTTCAATACTTGAAAAATTGTAAATTCTTGAAATACACGACCCTGTATAGGTCGTCTCTCACTTGACTAACGCCCCTGTTCCGGGGGTGAATTGAAAAGTAACGCCCCTGTCCAGGCCGTGTTTTTGATAAATTACTGAAAATGTTTATTATGCAAAAATAGAGAAAAAGAATGAACGACCGTTGCATACGTCGTCAAATTTTAATTAAACGCCCCTTACCAGGGCGCGTTTTTGGTAGAATACGGAAATATTGAAATTTTGCAAAAGTGTAAAATAGATAAACGCCCTTACTGAAGACATTAATTACTTGAGTAGTGACTTTACTTAAGTCGTTATTTTCCTGTAAGAATATTTTTTTACCCTGTTTCTGATAACCGATGGTTTCAATATATCTATATATATGTATATCGGCACTATATCTCTACTCCGTGAGTATAGTCCCACGTTTCATGATGTTTTATCGATCACCCTCAACTCTCATTGACATACAAGCTCTCCATTAGACATTCCGTTCCTTTGGACTAGCGAGTTAGTCATAGAGACCTCCGTAAGACTCCTCGTACCTTGGATTCCCTCAAGGTCGACTGAGCTGGTTGTACCCTAAAAACCCATTACACTATTGAATGCCATGTCACTCTAAAAGGAACATGGTATACCGGCCCTTATGATATGCAAGAGTATATCATGAGAATTCTTAATGGGATGATGATATCATGCCATTGTTGATGTTCTTGTGGACCTCAATTCTATAATAAGAATGAGGGTATCTTGCCTTTGATGTACTGTTCATGTGGACCTCAATTCTATATAAAGAATGTCCATACTTGTTTGTCATGGTACCCGAGTTAAGGGAACCTAATTTCACCTAGTTTCATCGTTCATCGTGATTGTACCGTTGTTATCGCCTATCTATGTCCAATGTCGTATTTTTGGATTCCATTCTCTCAAAGTTATCCTACGTGTCTACAAGCTTAAATTGTTGAAATTCCATATTGGCTATATAAATATACAAGAGTGGATGTCAAATATACATGATAAATACCTGCGCATATAGGGCCCGATCTGGTCCTGGGAGGAGCACCCGAAAGTACTTGTGCCCATGGGAGTTGAATGATAAGGTATCTGGCATTATACCGAGTGCATGACTAGCTTGATTGGACATTCCACACAAATCTTGTACTTGACTGGTACTTGACTTGACATGAATTGCGTGACCCGAGAAAGGGTAATTACTTGCTTGCTTGATACATGATAGCCAAAGTTCTTGACATGACTTGCTAAAGAGTACTTGCTTGAATATCTTGTTATCTTTTCCTGAAAGCTCGTGACTAGTTCATCTTGCTGTCTTATTGATAAATTCTCTCTCCATCTTGTCGTTTTATGCGAGCATGCATAGCTATAGTACATTCATGAAAAAAAATGTAATTACTTAAACCCCTTGCTAGCGCTTGAGATATAATTTCTTACTGAGCGTTCGCTCACTCCGTGTTTGTCCCTTACTTTTCAGGTAATTCCGACGACGAGGGAAGTCAATCGGATGGGAATGGTCAAGAGTGAAAGAACTAAAGCTTTTCCAAGTGTCATCTAGTCTTTTTCCTATTTTCTTGAGTCAACTATGTACTTTTCCTTTTTAATTGAATAGAGTATTGGATTTGTAATAGTCTATCCATTATGAAATAAAGGATTAGGTTATCTTGCTATTTTGCGCATCTCTGTTTTGGTGTCGAATACACTACTACTCTGATTGACATGATTGATATAAACTCGTCGCGCATATCCGAGTATCTTCCGCACTCGGGGCGTGACAGTTTTTGTGGTATCAGAGCCTAGGGTATTCAATTCCTAGGAAAACCCAAGTCCAAGAATATGTTCAAACCTTTAACCAATGAGATTGGGTAGAACCAAGGGTTAAAGTTAACATAGTATATGAGTCTTTAAATACAATCACATATTAACCTAGTTATTGTAATTGTAGGATAATGGCTGCCGAACGTGCTCAATGGCGCAACATGCAGCGTACCCTTCAAGGCATGACTCAAGTGCTGCAACAAGTAGCACAAGGAGGTGGACAACGAGCAGGAAGTCTCCACCAGACTTTCAAGAACATGAACCCACCCAAGTTCACGGGTTCTACTGATCCAGATGACGCTGAACACTGGATTAGGGAGATAGAACGTATATTCCGTGTTATGCAATGCACGGATCAGGATAAAGTTTTATTAGCTACTTTTCAGTTAGAAAGGGATGCTAGATGCTGGTGGGAATCAATAGAGGCTACTATAAATCAAGATCAGGTTTCGTGGGAAGAATTCGTTGAACACTTCAACGTGAAATAATTCTCGGACCGAGTTCAGGAAAAGAAGGCTGCAGAATTTGCTGCATTAAAGCAACGATCCTTGTCAGTGGCCGAGTATGAGGCCCAATTCTCTAGATTGTCTCGATACGCTAAGCATCTAGTTAGCACCGAGAAAATGAAAGCTAGGAGGTTTCTTAATAGGCTCAGGCCCCAAGCTATTACTCAACTGGCGCCAATGGACATTCAAGTCTACTCAGAGATAGTACACCGAGCTCAACTATTAGAAGATGCCACGGAACTGTCTGATAGGATTCGTGGTAAGGATAAGAAGGAATAAGTTACGGGTTCGGGTTCCTTTAAACCCAACTTCAAGAAAAGGCCTAGCAATGGAGGAGCATCCTCACAAGACCAAAAGTTCAAGAAGACCAAGCCCTTCTCTATCACCACCACCTCTCCAAATACAGTGTGCAAACATTGTGATAAAGCGGGTCATAGAGCAGAGGAATGCTGGAGGAAACTAGGAGCATGTCTCTGTTGTGGGAGTCGTGAGCATCGGATTCCTGATTGCCCATTACTTAACAATCAAGCCGTTGACGAAAAGCGCCCAGTAACCAAGAATCCTCGTCTTCATGCAATCAAGGAGACCGAGCAAGTAGAAGGAGGCGGCTTAGTGGAAGGTACATTGAAAGTTTGTTCCAGGAATGCATATGTCTTAATTGATACTAGTGCATCGCATTCTATTGTTTCTAAAGAGTTTGCTGACCCATTACCCCTAGAACCGGAATGGATAACGTTAGTTTTGTCTACTCCTCTGGATGATGAGACTGATATTACACATCATTACCAAAACTGCGAGGTATTGATTCATGGTCAAAATCTCCCTATTGATCTCATATGTTTAGATCTGAAAGAGTATGATGTTATACTAGGGGCAGATTGGTTATCCAAGTATCAGGCAACGGTTGATTGCCGCAATAGTAAGGTTACATTCAAGGAATTTCCCGAACTAATATTTACTAGCCCCAAGAGTCGGAGCAAATCCCCTCTTATTTTAGCTCTCCGAGCTAGCAAGCTCATCAGGAAAGGATGTACATCTTTCCTTGCCTTTGTCACAGTTAAAGAAGCTAAGGAAGCTAAGCTAGAAGACATTCCAGTAGTACAAGAATTTCCGGACGTATTTCCGGAAGATTTGCCGGGATTACCCCAGCAAAGAGAAGTGGCCTTCACCATCGACTTAGTCCCTGGTGCTGGTCCGATTTTAAAGGCACCTTATAGGATGTCACCTGCTGAACTCAAGGAATTAAAGGAGCAATTGATGGAACTCATTAAGAAAGGATTCATTAGACCAAGTACTTCCCCGTGGGGAGCGCCTGTATTATTTGTAAAGAAGAAAGACGGATCCATGAGGTTATGCGTCGACTATCGACAATTGAATCATCTCACTATCAAGAACAAGTATCCACTGCCGAGAATCGATGAATTGTTTGATCAAATTTCAGGATCCATGTACTTTTCCAAAATTGATCTTAGGTCCGGATATCACCAACTAAGAATCAAGGACGAGGATATTCATAAAACCGCATTCAGAAGCAGGTATGGCCATTATGAATTTATTGTTATGCCTTTCGGACTAACGAATGCCCCTGCTGCCTTTATGCAGTTAATGAATAGTATATTCAGTCCTTATTTGGATCAATTCGTGGTGGTCTTTATTGATGATATATTGATTTATTCCAAGACCAAGGAAGAGCATGAGGAACATTTGTGGATTGCATGACAAATATTGAGGATAAATCAATTATATGCAAAACTTAGCAAGTGTGAATTCTGGCTTGAAGAAGTGACTTTTCTCGGACATGTTATATCAAAGGATGGCTTGTCTATAGACCCATCAAAGGTTGAAGCTGTAACGAACTGGGAAAGACCGACCAATGCTAGCGAGATCCGAAGTTTCTTAGGTGTTGCCGGCTATTACAGGCGATTCATCAAGGATTTCTCTAAAATCACCGTGCCACTTACGAGGTTAACTCGTAAGGAGATCCGTTATGAATGGGATGAGGAATGTGAGAGAAGCTTCCAAACTCTCAAGGATCATCTTACTACAGCTCCTATCTTAGCATTGCCAATTGAAGGAGAAAAGTTCGAGGTATACACTGATGCTTCTGGCATTGGCCTCGGGTGTGTTCTAATGCAACAAGGGAAGGTTATAGCCGACTCTTCTCGTCAATTAAAGAAGCATGAAGAGAACTACCCCATCCATGACTTAGAATTGGCCGCGGTAGTATTTGCACTAAAAATATGGAGACATTATCTTTATGGAGTACAGTTTACTGTATACTCTGATCACAAGAGTCTCAAATATCTTTTCTCACAGAAGGAACTAAATATGAGGCAAAGATGATGGCTGGAATATCTCAAGGACTTCGACTTCAATATATGCAATATCATCCCGGAAAGGGTAATCATGTAGCAGATGCCCTTAGTCGAAAGCCGAGAGCACTGTTAGCCAATTGTCTGATTCAAGAATGGAAATTGCTAGAACAATTCTCTGAACTCAATATTAGCATGGACACGGACCCTAGATGTGTCACATTATCTCATGTAAGCATACAGTCAGATTTATTATCTGAGATATAAGCACTTCAGGATGATGATCCTACATTAGTAGAAATCAAGGACATATTAAAAGGACAATCGGACTTCCAACTAGCTTCTGATGGAAGATTAATGTTCAAGAATAGAACTGGTATACCGGACTGCCCAGAATTGAAAAAGAAGATCTTAGATGAAGCTCACAGATCAAGGTATACGATTCATCCTGGATCTACCAAGATGTACCAAGATGTGAAAAGAAATTTTTGATGGCCCAACATGAAAAGAGAAATAGCAGACTATGTATCACGCTGTCTCACATGCCAATAAGTCAAGGCGGAACATCAAAAGCCTGCTGGAAAGATACATCCTCTAGATATCCCTAAATGGAAGTGGGAGGATATTGGTATGGATTTCATCATGGGTTTATCTAAATCAAAAAGAGGACATGATGGAATATGGGTTATCATTGACCGATTGACCAAATCCGCGCATTTCTTATCAATCAAGAGTCGATGGTCAGTTGATGTCTTAGCTGCATTATACCTCAAGGAAATAGTCAGATTACATGGTATTCCTGTTTCAATCGTGTCTGACAGAGATCCCCGTTTTACTTCTCATTTTTGGAAAGGACTACAACATTCGTTGGGGACGAGACCTAATTTTAGTACAGCCTTTCATCCTCAAACGGATGGTCAGACCGAGAGAACAAATCAAGTAGTTGAAGATATGCTTAGAGCATGCATCACTGATTTTGATGGAAACTGGCATGATCACTTGCCTCTGGTCGAATTTGCATACAATAATAGCTACCAAGCTAGTATACAAATGGCACCTTTCGAAACTTTATACGGAAGGAGTTGCCGATCACCCTTGTGCTGGAATGAAGTTGGAGAGAAACAACTGTTAGGTCCAGACATGGTAAGGGATACAACTGAGAAGATACGAGTAATCAGGGAAAGATTGCAAGTAGCTCAGACAAGGCAAAAGGCTTATGCCGACACAAGAAGAAGAGATCTCGAATTCCAAATTGGAGATCATGTATTTCTCAAGATATCGCCTGGACATGGAATACGAAGATTTGGTGTTAAAGGCAAGCTTACACCAAGATTTATCGGACCATTTGAGATACTAGAAAGAGTTGGCGAGGTTGCTTATCGCATCGCATTGCCCCCTCAACTGTCCGAAGTACATGATGTGTTCCACATATCTATGTTGAAGAAGTATGTACATGACCCATCACATATTATTGAATATGGAGACCTAGTGATCCAGAAAGATTTCACGTATGAACAGAAGCCTATGAAGATCTTAGATCGAGAAGTACGTATCCAAAGGAATAAGGTTATTCCCATGCTAAAAGTACAATGGAATAAGAATTCAGAACATGAAGTTACATGGGAGACCGAGGAATCTATGAGGAAACAATTTCCAGATTTATTTTAGAAGGTACATACTCTACACTCTCCAAATGTAAATATATGATATGGAATTTGGGGACCAAATTCTTTTTAAGTGGGGGAGGGTGTAGCAACCCTGATAAATTTAAAAGGAATAAATAAATCAAAATAGATTAAAAGATTTAGTAAAAAAATGAAAGAGCTTGGAATAAAAATAATTAAACCCTGATGAAAATAACGCCTCAAATATAGGCGCTACTTTAAAATAAAACGCCCTTACCTAAGGCGTGTTTTGAGAAAGGACGCCCACACGTCAAGGCGTCAAATTTCAAACGACCAAAATAAATAAAAAGGGCAAGATAGCATAACGTCCCTTGCATGGACGCGTTTCAACAAGAAACGACGCTTGACAAGGCGTCAATTTAAATTCGACGCCCTGACCTAGGTCGTTAATTCAGTTCGAGTTTCGTTCGACCTAGGAGTCTATCCAGGGTAAGTTGATAACTATGAGAAAGAGTTCGAATGTAGTAATAACTCTATCATGGAAGTGTTACTTCCAATCGAACACTAACTCTATTAGGTTCACCTAAATCCTATAAATAACCTACTGCTTGAACCGAGAACGCTATTTGGCGTTCGGACTCTTCTAAGGTACGTAAAGAACAGCATGTTCTTTTCTTTACTCTGTCTATCGAATTTGTGAAGAATACTGAAGATTCTTCATCTATTTTCTGATTACAGGTTGAAAGCTTCTGTCATCTGAAGAACGGGTAAGTTCTTCTCCTTCCTTCTCTACCTTCTGTTAGTTCTTACGAAGAGTAATACCTTCGTTTTATTCTGCCTCTACAGGTTGCCTGTAGAAGTGAAACCGAACGATTGAAGAATTGAGGGTTCTTCATCCACGTACATCATCTGCAACTTCTCTTTCATCTTCTTCTTCTTCCGGTGATCACTCTGTTACAGACAGAGCATCGTCTCTTCACCAGATCTTTCACGTTAATCATCAAAAAGGTAGGTTTTCTCAAGCACTGTAGCCCAAATCACCATAACAACTATATTAAACCATATATATTAGTTCATGCATATAGTTTTCGCTAGTTTTAAAAGTTCTATTGTTGGAAAGAAACGTCCTTTCCAAGGGCGCTAATTTTATACGCGACCCAGACTAGGGCGCTATTTAAATAAACGACCATGACAAGGTCGTCAATTCAAAAGATTTGACGCCCTGTACACAGACGTCAATTTAATTACCTAATAATTACCCATGTTAATTAGTTCAATATTCACTTAAACATGATTCTAAATCAGTGCATCCTGATATTTTCTTGTCATGACCATATCTCGTTTTCTGGAAATTTCAATACTTGAAAAATTGTAAATTCTTGAAATACACGACCCTGTATAGGTCGTCTCTCACTTGACTAACGCCCCTGTTCCGGGCGTGAATTGAAAAGTAACGCCCCTGTCCAGGGCGTGTTTCTGATAAATTACTGAAAATGTTTATTATGCAAAAATAGAGAAAAAGAATGAACGACCGTTGCATACATCGTCAAATTTTAATTAAACGCCCCTTACCAGGGCGCGTTTTTGGTAGAATACGGAAATATTGAAATTTTACAAAAGTGTAAAATAGATAAACGCCCTGAGTAGTGACTTTACTTAAGTCGTTATTTTCCTATAGGAATGTTTTTTTTTACCCTGTTTCTGATAACCGATGGTTTCAATATATCTATATATATATGTATATCGGCACTATATCTCTACTCCGTGAGTATAGTCCCACGTTTCATGATGTTTTATCGATCACCCTCAACTCTCATTGACATACAAGCTCTCCATTGGACATTCCGTTCCTTTGGACTAGCGAGTTAGTCATAGAGACCTCCGTAAGACTCCTCGTACCTTGGATTCCTTCAAGGTCGACTGAGCTGGTTGTACCCTAAAAACCCATTACACTATTGAATGCCATGTCACTCTAAAAGGAACATGGTATACCGGCCCTTATGATATGCAAGAGTATATCATGAGAATTCTTAATGGGATGATGATATCATGCCATTGTTGATGTTCTTGTGGACCTCAATTCTATAATAAGAATGAGGGTATCTTGCCTTTGATGTACTGTTCATGTGGACCTCAATTCTATATAAAGAATGTCCATACTTGTTTGTCATGGTACCCGAGTTAAGGGAACCTAATTCCACCTAGTTTCATCGTTCATCATGATTGTACCGTTGTTATCGCCTATCTATGTCTAATGTCGTATTTTTGGATTCCATTCTCTCAAAGTTATCCTACGTGTCTACAAGCTTAAATTGTTGAAATTCCATATTGGCTATATAAATATACAAGAGTGGATGTCAAATATACATGATAAATGCTTGCGCATATAGGGCCCGATCTGGTCCTGGGAGGAGCACCCGAAAGTACTTGTGCCCATGGGAGTTGAATGATAAGGTATCTGGCATTATACCGAGTGCATGACTAGCTTGATTGGACATTCCACACAAATCTTGTACTTGACTGGTACTTGACTTGACATGAATTGCATGACCCGAGAAAGGGTAATTACTTGCTTGCTTGATACATGATAGCCAAAGTTCTTGACATGACTTGCTAAAGAGTACTTGCTTGAATATCTTGTTATCTTTTCCTGAAAGCTCGTGACTAGTTCATCTTGCTGTCTTATTGATAAATTCTCTCTCCATCTTGTCGTTTTATGCGAGCATGCATAGCTATAGTACATTTATGAAAAAAATGTAATTACTTAAACCCCTTGCTAGCGCTTGAGATATAATTTCTTACTGAGCGTTCGCTCACTCCGTGTTTGTCCCTTACTTTTCAGGTAATTCCGACGACGAGAGAAGTCAATCGGATGGGAATGGTCAAGAGTGAAAGAGCTAGAGCTTTTCCAAGTGTCATCTAGTCTTTTTCCTATTTTCTTGAGTCAACTATGTACTTTTCCTTTTTAATTGAATAGAGTTTTAGATTTGTAATAGTCTATCCATTATGAAATAAAGGATTGGGTTATCTTGCTATTTTGCGCATCTCTGTTTTGGTGTCGAATACACTACTACTCTGATTGACATGATTGATATAAACTCGTCGCGCATATCCGAGTATCTTCCGCGCTCAGGGCGTGACAGGGAGAGAAAGAGATGAGAGAGAGTGAGAAAGAGAGAATGGGGAGAGAGAGAGGTTAAAGGGTTAAAATATAGAAAAACCCAAAAATTTCAGAAATTCAGAAAATTATGAAAAATTACCTCAGCGATCCTCAAGAGGAGCACAATGCGTCGGCACTGTCTCGGAGTCGGAGAACGCCACGGTTTGACCTACACATAGTTTCGAAGGCGCATCAGGGAAAAACATGTGTAAATCACAAAATATACTCCGAGACCCACAAAAATGATCCAAAAAATATCCAAAAAACCCAGGGCATTACAAGGGGTGTGTGTGTGACCCACGGTACTTCGGTGTTTCCTCTCTATAGAGAGTGTCCACGTTCAGTGACCCCCCACTAGTCGTAGCTTGCATGGGCACGCGTTCTTTGAGAGATACACTAGAGAGATACGGTTTTAGGTTGGTTACTATAAGGCCTCCCACTGTGATGGCTCGAGTCCGGGCCGGGAGAAAAATCAACTAGAGGGCCTACCGTAGCACTGCCAATTAGTGTGTGCACACGTGGTCGGGGACTTCGGATGCGTGCTGATGAACATGACCCCGACTTGACCCTTGTCCTATGTTCTTTGGTTACTTGTACGGTGTCTCAGTTTTCACCAGGGGCGAGTAGGGAGACACCCGGGGTGCAGACTAAGACATCAGTGGATGCATCCAGCCTTACTTCTAGTGGGCAGGTACTCCCATCATGCGACATGTGACTCTCGTTACCTGAGGCTTGGTTTTCGATTTGTGAGACGTGGCTTTTCGGGTAGCTTCTGCATGCTTTCCCGATGTAGTGGTCTTGGGTTAGGCCTTTGTCTGCGAGGATAGGTCTCACGACATAGTTGTCATGGTTTTCCCTTCCTGGTAGCGTAGCCAGGGTTTTTTGTTAATTTTTTGTTCCCCGACTGTGAGATCGGGGTTTACTTTTGATGCCATTAGGAGTAGCTTACAGAGCTGTGGTTCCATCAGTTACCGTGTTTACTGTTCTTGTTACGGTTGTCCCTTCCGTTGTTACTGCTACTGTTGTTGTTCTTATTAGCGCTGTTATTTACTGCCATTGTTTTGTGGTGGGGATTCGCGGGATCCCTACTGAGCCAATGAGATGAGGCTCACCCTGTCCTTTCATCTATAGCGGTTCCTCCTCGAGCTTCGGAGGTGCAGCACGCAGGTTCATAGTTGTTGACACCCATTTTAAGCCAGCAAGTCGAGTTATTTATCTTATTCTCCTTTATAATTCTCCAAATTATCTATTGTTTGCGTCCCCTTTGACCATGTTTCGAGACCATTTCTTGACCATTTTTCAAGCCCATTGAGCTTTGGAGGCATTTATCTTCAATTTCCCAACTTTTGTGACCATTTCGGGCCTTTCGGGCGGCCGAACGGGCGGCCGGGACTCATTCGCGCAAACCTGGCAACCCCCTCAGGTAGCAGTCAACTGTTGACAGCTACTATGAGGTAGCGGTCACCTGTTGACCCCTACCTTCAATTTTAAAAAAAATCCCTCAGATAGCGGTCTAGGGAAGACCGCTACCTTCAGGTAGCGGTCTCCCCTAGATCGCTACATCCCAGTTTGTGCCCAAATCACCCCAGTCCCATGGCGGTCACCCATATGACCATTGTTATTCAATTGGCGGTCCTCCTATGGCCGTTTTATTCATATTGCTATCATCCCTAGACTGCTACCTCAATTTTTCGCCCAAAAGTGTCCCGGTCGCTCCCAGTCACCTGGCCGTCACCCATATGACCGTTTCTTCAAATTGCGGTCATGCCATGACCATTTTCTGAGACTTGCAACCGCATGATAGACCCTTTTCCAGATTGATCTGAACTCTAATTTCTTCGCCGCATGACTCTTTGGACAACTTGTCTGATCCATTTTTGAGGGAGATAAGCCTCCACCTCAGTTTCCATCGATCCAGGACTCTTACCCTTGCTATTATCTCAAGGTTTATGCATCTAAATCCCAAAAATTAAGATTTTATCCTGGATTTTAACCCTAGGGTTTCTGCAACCTCTATATAAAATGCCCAGTTCGCAGTGCGCGAAGGGGGGCTCTTCTTCGGTTCGGGGCGAAGCCATGCCACATCTCCGACTCATCTCTTCAACCCCATCCTGTAGAGGGAAGTAATGGCTTTGATTTTCACGCTCAAGGGCTCGTTTTATTCATCTCTTCTCTTAGTTGTCGTCCTCCACTTTTCTGGACTCTTCTGCATTTTCCTTCATTTTGCATGGCATATTCCCACAGTTGTGTTGCGTGATTTTTCAATCTCTTTGTTTCATTCTCATCACAACACACACACCTATCATTTTCACCTTTTCATAGGGGTTAAAAACCCTCCCCCGGTGCGTTCTCTCTCAATTTCTCACCCTATTTTACGCATATGGGATTTGATATTACACTTCATGTTTCTAATGGGTTTCTGTGGTTTTTTGGCTTTGTTTTGCAGGAGAGCATGAGCATGACGTGAGGCCCTCTTCCTATAGCTGGCTGGATGGAGAGGAGGTGACACCCACATCATTTCCCGCGTCCCGTTTGTTATGCGTGATCACATTGAGGCGGTCTTCTCGGCCGCGTTCTTCATCCTTTTTTCCAAGGTATACGGCGCCGTTGCATCCCTTTTCTCCACCCTTTGGCATTGTTAATCCTTGGTGGCGATCACGGTACGTCTTCTTATATCTTATCGCCCCTTGTCCTTAGTTGATGCTATTTCATGCTCGTAGGCACATATTTGTTTAGTTTGGGGGCGGGGTAGATAGTTTATCTACAATCTTATTTTTTTGGCAATCACGGTGGGACGCCTAGTGACCATCACGTTATTCATGCTTTCCTATGATTTGGGTGTGTATATGTTCATGTTTAGATAGCATTTTCTCCATTTTTTGGCTGTTCTGGGTGTTTTTGGGTCTGTCAGGAGGTACCGGTCCTCCTCGAGACCGCCATATACAGGTAGCGGCTATCACAGGGCCGCCCCACCTCTCTGCTGTAGTAGCGGTCTTCCAGGAGACCGCTACTTGCAAGAAACGGTCATCTGGGGGCCTCTATTAGCTTTCTGGCAGGCTTGTGGCAGGCTCTCTGAGGCCTCGTTCTTTGACGATTTAATTCACCTCCCGGGGTCAGATCGCTCTATTTTTGGTCTCATCCTGTAGTCCTTTATATTATCTTTATTTCCATATATCATTTTCATCCAATTGGTCATGTTTTGATAATTAAATTCTATCTTCATTTTTGAGTTTTCTGCATAAAGTCTGCAGGCAGACCCGGGACAGACTCACAGGTATGTTTTTGGCTAATGATTTAGTTGGCTCCCGAGGTTAGATTGTGTGTTTCTTGCTCCCATCTTGTTCCCCTTTTTATTATCTTCATTTCCATATGTCATTTGCATCCATTGTGTCATGTTTGCATAATTAAATATCGTCTCCATTTTTGAGTTTTATGCATAAAATCTGCATGTAGGCCCAGGGGAAGACGTAAAGGTACATTGTTCGTTGATGGTTTTACCTATCTTTTAGTGCCTGATTGAGATTGTTTCTGGTCCTACATTGTTGTCCTTAATATTGTCTTCATTTTCATATATAATTTGCATTCATTTGATCATGTTTGCATGGTTTAATCTTGCCTTGATTTGCTATATTTTTGCTAGAATTCTGCATGCACTCTGGTACACATAGGATCATGGATTGCATATCATAGTTGCATTTCTACCTTGGTAAGTGATCCTCTCGTCTCCAAATTCCTTGCGGTCGACTAGGTGATCTTATCTGGGACCTCCGTAAGTCCCCGTGAGCCGTGGATTCCCACACGGATGTCGGGCCGGTTGTACCTTTCCACCCCTTAGGCTTGCATTTTGCATTATTGTGAGGGAGTTAACTTTAGTCAACCCAAAGTTTAGACTTTCCCTATAGGATTCCTATCTTGAGAGAATTTTGATTAATTTAAAACATTAAAAGGCCCATCAAAACTTTGAAAAATAAAAAAATTTCCATCATATTAACTTGTTTGACTTGGGTGAAAACTCTCACATTATTTATGTTGTTTGAGCTTGTCCAAGCCCATTTGTGGTGTTTTATGTTGCATTTCCCTCATCATCGACATAGTCTTGGTTGATAGGCTCATTTAGGTTAGCCCATTTTGTGTGTCCATTGTCCTAGGTCGATCTTGCATTAGCCTTAGTAAGTCCTCCCTCTCCTTTCTTTAGCCCTTCAAGCCCTTGCTTTCCTAGATATTCTTGTATTAAGTCTCCATTTGCCCACATGGAGTATCGCTTCAATCCCTTGTATCCATCTCCTTCTTCCCAATCCTCCTATTCCCGCGTGGAATCCTTTTCCCACGCGAGCCCATCTTCCCGTGGTCCCCCTGACCCGTCTGAGGAGCAAGCCCATTTTATGGCCTACTTATCAGGCCTTGTTCGCCAAATGGACTCGGCCCAGGCCTAACAACTCATTACAAATCACCTTAATGGGCCTTTTTCCATTAATGGGCTCTCTCCCCTTAACAGGCCTTATTCTTCGAATGGGCCTCATTCTCTTAATGGGCCTTCTCCTTTTTATGCTGCCAACCCAGTGTCCAATGGTCAAATTCATCTTAATGGGCCTTCTCCTTCTTATGATGTTGGCCCGATTTCTAATGGCCAACTTTGTCCTAATGGGCCTCCTCCTTCTACCCATGTTGCCGCTGGCCCAATGGTCCCATATGCTAATGTTTCTTCCAGGCCCACATATCCTTCCACTCTTGGAATGGACTTTTCTTCTCCTTCTCAGCTCGGATCCTCTCATCCGGCCCATTATCATAATGTTGGTTCAAATTCACAATCTCTTGCTCAAGTTGGTCCACATTTCTCTCGATCTCTCCCTACCCAAGAGATGGTTGCTCAAACCGAACGCCAACTTGATGAACTTCAACACCGAGTTGATCCCAAATCCTCCTTGAGTGTCTCTTTTGCATTCCAAGATCTCCGGCTTCCACCTCCTTCACAAATTCCTACATATCACCATTATGGTGCAGTTGGTGACCTGTATGTACGCTTAAAAGAGTTATTGTGTGAGTCGGCCTAGTTTCGACATGACTAATACTTGATGGCTTATCTATTTGGTCTGTAATTAGAAGTCCTGGCTCGGGATTGGTTCTTATCTTTGCCGCAAGAGCATATTGTGAACTTTCAAGTTGTGCAAGGCAGATTCATTCAACAGTATCAAGATTAGGTTGGGCCCAAGTACTCTGTTGTGGATCTGGCCCATGAGAAGATGAAGCCCGAGGAGGAGTTCTCTACCTTTGCCGACCGCTGTCATCACCTTGCCGCACAACTCCCGGGGCATATTCCAGAGCACGAGCAGATTAAGATGCTGATTTCCAATGCAACGCATAAGTATCGGTTCATTTTAGCCTTGAATGACATTACCTCCTAGCAACAACTATATTGTCGAGTCCGCTTCGTTCGCCAATGACTCCATGATTCCCTTGACTCCGAGTCTTCTCCACCTTCCACGCCCACATACACCTTGCCATCCACATATACCCCTCATGTGCCCCCCACGAATCAGCCTTCCGCCGCATATTCCTTCGTGAGCCCACCGTACACCTCCACCTATCAACCTTTCACCATCCGAGTGAATGTCGTCTACATACCCCCTCATCCCGCTCCACATATGTTTCCGCCTAGTCCTTCCACTAGCCAAGCGCCTTTGCCTACGCAACCTCCTCTTCCCTCTCCACAACCTTCACCTCGGCATCCCCCTTGCCCGAAGCGGGCTCCTCATTCTCCGTTGCCGGAGTGTTTTACAGATGTTTTCTAGGCTTTGATGGCTACTCACGGCTTGCAACTCCCTCCAGTTGTGCCTTGCCAACCCGCGGTCGGGAATTTGCTTCAGTTCTATGAATTTCATCGCCAGTAAGGACATTTGGTTGAGGATTTCCCCAAGTTCGGAGTTTGTTTATGGCTTGGAAGATCAGAAGAGGATCGATTGGGCCGCCATTCATAAAGTTTTTTTACATCTTCGCAGCAAGCAGCAGCAGCAGGCACCGTCTAGGCAGCAGTCTCCATCCCTACAAGACCAGGGGCACCCCTGTGGTTCTTTATCTAGTGATGCACCCGCTCCATCACCTACTCTCCCACCTATTCTATCGCCTATTCCACCATCACATTGACCATCTCCTACCCCATCTCCATCACCTCCACAAACCCAAGCCCTTGCTCAGGCTAGTGCCTCCCCTTCTTCTCCTATTACCTTCACCATCGCTTCTACTCCCGATGCCGACCGGCGCTTTGTGCCGATACACCGACGATGGGCCCCATGACTTTCCTCTTCACCCTCTTCATCCCCAACACCGTCTACATCATCTCTTTTGCCATCATCACTGCCTCCATCTTCACCACCAGTGCCTTCATCACCGCCTCCATCTCCACCACCTTTGTTATTTCCACCATCGCCTTCATCTCCACCACCTTTACCTTCTCCACCGTATCCTCCATTTTCCTCGTTGCCCATGCCTGAGTAAGCCACACCTTCACCGTTACCTTTACCTCCGCCCACATCTTAGCCTATCATTGCCACCTTGCCTTTGTCGCTTTTACCTACGCCTCCCCCACTACCTATCAAACCTATTACCTTCATTTCTTCTCCATCTACTTTCACTGCACGGAGCGGGTGAGTGCTACCTTTGGTGCCCCTTGGGTCTTGTCCCCTGGGAGACGATGAGCTAAGACAGGGCAAGGCTATGCCGGCCTTTCAATTCAAGATTCAAGATTTTAGCTGCCGCATGCGGATCAGTGTCCTGGTCCCTGGCTATTTTGGGGCTGATGAGCCTACATTTCCCATGACGGTTGTCAAAAATAGTTCTCCTGCATTAGTGCCAATTTTATCTCAAGCGAGACCGGTGGCAATCTCTTTACTCATCGGAGGTCTTCCTATTGATGCTATTATTACTCCTCGCACCATTGCAGTTCAGGTTGCTGGCCAAGAAGAGTTCTCTACCCAAACTGTGCTAACTCATACGGTTGCCAAGAGTTTGCTAGATTTTATGTTCAAGAAGCAATTTGCCATATCTTTTGCATTTTCAAAGGACATTCTGCACTTTTTATGCAACCTTCCTCGGTTCGTCAGTACGTCAGCCACGTCAACGCCGCGTATCACTCTCCCTCAGTTTTGTCCTGCTCTTTTATCAAGGGAGTTATGCTTCAAGCTTGATTGCCGAGTGGATATGCCGAACCTCATGCTCCTTGTGTCGAGTGACAAGACTCCATGTTTTTGCAATGCTGATTTGTCTAAGGAGTTATCTGTCCAAGAATGTCCAACTATCGTTAGCACTGGGTGTCTAGGGGCAACCGCCCCGATGAGGCTACATGTTCATAATCGGGCCAGGCCATCTGCTAGGTGGGCCCGTTATTTGAGAAGGTATTACAGATTGAAAAGCCCGAAGGTTCGAGCCCGCACCAGGCGGGTCCATTTTCAAGAGGTTTCTGCTAAGAAGAAGTGGTGGCGCAAGTTCAAAGGCCGTTAGCTGTGCATTCAGGAGTCCACTTCTTCCTCTTCCTCTCATTCAGCATTTCTTCTACTCCACCCTTGGGTGGTGTACCTTCCGTCTCCTGATCCTATGTCTATGATTTTCTTCTCTCTTCTTGGGTTCGTGAACCCCCACTCCTCTCCTTTTCATCCGGAGCCGCCAGATTTTCATTATTTTTGCAATTCTAGGCCTCGGCCTATGTCCTCCTATCATCCCGATCCCGACACATCTTTCAGATCTCCTCCTCCGGTGTGCCCGGGTTCTACTTATGATTCTTCTACGACTCTGTCGGATGATCACTATTCTTCTCCTACCATGTTGGATGACTGTCATTATTCATCTTTGACCCTATCGGATGACCATTATCCTTATTCTCCGGCCCAGCCAGATTCTACGAATTATCCTTCTCCGACCACGTCGGATGATCACTTTTCTTTTTCACCTTTACAATAATCTCTTCTTTGCCTTTCTACTCTTTCTTCCTCACCCTTTCAGGGTCGTCACCCTTTTTCTTGCTATTTTTGAGGCTTTAGTCCGCCTTGATCTCAATTGATGTTTGTTTATTCTTTATCTAGTTCCTTGTTATCAGGGTCTCTGTGCCTTGACGAGGGAGTTCTAGCCCTCGTCTGTCTTCCTTTTTTTCCCTCTTCGTCCAGTTTGATGTCCGCCGCTCCGCCGTGTAGAGGAATCTTCAAACCCATGTTATCCTTTCATCTTTTATCCTGTCAAGCAAGGAACGTGAAGCTCATGCTACGCGAAGTTCACTGATCAAAATCGCTTCAGGACGCTGGTCTTCACTCCAAGGTTGCAAGGTATCTTTATTTTATGCCATAATATGTTATCGTTGCTATTTCTATTATTCCTGCACATGGTTATAATGATGTTTCCTCAGCACGATTGAGTGGCTTAGGCCTTAGTGAACTAGGTTTAGCTCTAGTCAAAATAAGTCTTCTGCAGCATTCTTAGGCTGGTGATAGCTCCGTGCTGGGAGTCCAATTTCTTTCCTCTATTGTTGAGGGTGACCTTTTGTATGGGTTTTCACACACTTCACGGTGAGCTATAGCCGATTTTACTCTTAGGCACAGCTGCTTTGTCCATACTTTGGGTATGCATAAAGGCCATTTCTTTTCTCTGCTCGGCCAAGTGTAGGGGCAAGAGATTGATGGATGAGATGCCCAAATTAGGTGCTCCTTAATACGAGAAAGATCTCAAATAGGAGCAATCTTGACCCTTTAAAGTGAGCTTTCATGCAATATCTAGCCAATAAGGGCTATTAAATCAATGAATGAATATCAAAATTATGGAATCAAAGGCATGGCAAGAGTGGCAGTACAGTTCCACGCGATATGCCACGAGCCCGGTCGCATGCGTGCCTATAAATATGGGTCTCAAAATCAAAGACAGAAAGCCCCGACGCAACAGACTATATCTTTGAAGGGTAGTGCCTTGGAAGGAATTTGAGTCCTGATATTTCCCATCCTGTATGAAGTTTATCTCCCATTTTTCTTCTACTTCTCCCTTTTAGGCTGGGTTGTATCTCGGGTATGGCGTTAGTAGGGACACCATTCTTTAGAGGTAGTTGGTTGTGACGAGCCACCCTCAAATGCACGTCCTGCTCAAGTGAAGTCTTTAATGAGAGGGGGAGGGATGACTATCCTTGGCTAGTAGTTTGAGCCCGTCTTTGGGTGCTACAGATTGCTATGTCAAAAATCTAATAAAAAATTAGATATTATCAAAATCAAAAATAAATTAGATATGTCAAAAATTCAAAAAAAATAGATATTATCAAAAAAAGTCAGAAAATATAAAAATCCAAAAAATATGTATCTTTTGGTCTTTATTCATATGTTTGTTTCGAGAATAGATATGATATGTTTGTTAAGTGTGCATGTTGTAGGTGCTCAAAGCTCCTTTGCTCCATCTTTCACTCTGCCTCCTGTTCATATTTTCTGATCGGTTCTCTCCTTCTTCAATCTTGTCTCTTGATCTATTCTGAAGCTCATATCCTTCTCAGCTATTACCTTGCTTCATTTCATCATGTCCCCATAAGAGGGCTTTGCCTCACGATTATGAACCTGGCGGTTCTACTTCGTCTGATCTTGGGCTTTGATTGAAGAGCGTATTTATCATGTCTTTGTCCCGCCGTGGTTTGCTGTCCCACGCATCTTTTGCCCTTCCGTGTCGTCTCACAAGTGTCTTTTGTGTTGTGCCCCTGTGGTTTTGATGATGGTTTTAATGGTGGTTTTGATGTTTGGCCTTTGTAGTGAGCTATTCACTGTGAGTCATCTTGTGTGAGTCAAATCGCTAGTATTCACTTTCTAATCATAATGCAGTTCTTCATTAGTTCTGATATAGCATTGCATAATTGATTATGTTCAGTCATGTTATACATTGGTCTTCAGGCATCCCAAGTATGCATATTGTTTCAGGTTCTCCAAGTCTATACAATGAAGTCTGATCATTGCATTTGCATTCACAATGTCTTCACACCTGAAGTCTGTTCATCCACTGTTAAATTTGAAGTCTATACATCGGACTGCTTCTTTTGAAGTCTATACATTGTGGCCTTGAAACTTCAAGTATATACACCTTCAGTTGAACGCAAAGTGTATACGTTGCAGCGTTAACTCATTGGGCTGCAGCGTCAACTCAGCAAGTATGCACATCGCATTCAGACTTTCAAGTCTATACACTCCATCTTCATAGGTTTCAAGTCTGTACAGCATGCCTTGCTATTCACAGCCTTTAAAGTCTGTACATTGGTTCAGACTCCTCAAAGTCTGTACAGCGTGAAGTCTAAACATTATTTTCAGGGCTTGTCTTCGTGCCGTTATTTGTTCCATTGCGTGCAGAACATTGCAGCACCTCGTGTTGGTTTCTGTGCCACCTTGTGTCGTTTCTTCAGTATTTAGTTGCTCATCTCGAGTCATCCTTTTTATTTTTGCTCTTGTGTTTTCGTGTCATTTACTGTAGTTACTCGAGTCATTTTCCTGCTTTCATTGTTTTATCACATGTCGTTGTAGCCGTTCCTGTCTTCTGTCCTCGTGTTGTCTTTCCTAGACCCCGTGTCTTTTCTTGCTTTGTGAACACACTTCGTGTCGGTTTCTGTGTTCATCTTCGAGTTGGTTTCAGTCCGTGTTGTTTTCGTGTCATCCTCGTCTTCGAGTCGTTCGTTAGTTCGAGCAATCTTGTATTCGAGTTGTGTTTCATGTCTTCGTGTTATCTTTTGTGTTTTATGTCTTCGTGTTATTTTTGTGTTTGAGTCTTCATGTTATTTCTGTGTTTGTGTCTTAGTGTTGCTTTTATGTCTCCGTGTTGCCTCTTTCTATCTCCGTCCAGGTTTTCTCTGATCGCGTGTTTTACTACCGTTTTACTCCGTGTTATTTCCTTTCTCACCTCGTGCTGTTCTCATCTGACTTTGTGTCGTTTCCTTTGTAGTGTTAGCTTTATTACTGTGTATCTCGTGTCGTTCTCCCTTTACCTCGTGCTATTTTTCATCTGACCTCATGTCATTCTCTCTTTATTTCATACTGTAATAATCTTGTGTATCTCGTGTCGTTCTCAGTATAGTGCATCTCGTATTGCTATCACATATCACATGCAGTTTTAGTTTGTATGGCCCTGAGTTTTAATGGTTTTAATTTCTTTGTAGGAGAAGAAGAAAAATAAAAAGAAGAAGGTGGTCCGAGGAAGAATATTCCCAGTGACTGGGCTGCACGTGATCCAATGCTAAAGGAACCAATGCTATAAAGGCACGTGGCAAGAAGGTTCTCGATCAAGTGTGGGAGGCAGATGCATTCTGCACCTTATCCACCTGCTGCTGCTATATATTGAAGCCTTCGTCCACAGATGAAGGTTGATCGAAAGGGAAAAGCAAAAAGCAGAAGTGCAGAGAGTTCGATCCAGAAAAAGAAGAGAAGAAAATAGAGTGCTGAAACTGAAGTAGAGGAAGAAGAGAGAATAACAGAGAGAGTGAGAGAGAGAGAGCTCAAAGCTGAGAGTTCAGAAAGAATAAGAAGAAGAAGGTTTCTGGTTCCAGGATCAAATCCGAACCAGTTTGCTCTATTGTGAGCTATATTCCGTGTTTCATCGTTCCAGCATTCAGTCTGCTGTATCTTTTTGTGTTTCTTGTTTTTTTTATCTTTCTTTACTGTTCTAGTTTTGTCTCCGAGTCTCAGGTTGAGATCGGTGGTCCTCCTGTTCTGTTGGTTCAGGAGAAGGGAGACGCTGTCTCCGATTGCAAGTGGCCGTGTCCTGCTTGTGGGTCCCCTCTGGGGTTCAGAGGAAGAGAGACCTTGGTCTCTGGTTCTGGTGACTGCAGATCACTAGTGTTCCCTCCAGTTGAAGGAAGAGGAACGTGTTTCCTAGTTTCTAGGGACTTGGCGTCCTTAGGGTTCCCTCCAGGTGTGGAGGAAGAGGGGAGGGTGTTCCCTTGGTGAAGCTGTGAATCAACCGTTGTCGCAGACTGAGTCTGCTTGGCTAGCTGGTACTAGTGGAAGCCTCACTTCGGTTTGAAGTGAGGGGTGGACGTAGGCAGACTGGAGGTCTGACCGAACCACCTTAAAAATCCCTGGCGCAGTGTGTTTTGATTTATCTTCTGGCTTTGGATCTAGTCGGTAGATGCTTGTCTAGGCCGATCCATCTCTATCTTCCTAACTGATCATTCTGCGCGGTTAGTATTTGACCATTAAGATCTTTTTCGAAAACTCCTAATTGAGAACTTAGTTTTAATCCTCATTGTTTTTACTGGTAAAGGTCCATTCACCCCCCTCTAGACCTATCATTTTGTCCCCCATGGTTTGTCATCCCACGTGTCTTTGTCCCACCATGTTCTCGTCCCACTGCGTGTGATGTCCCACCGTATGGTGTTGTCTTGTCCCACCATATTTTCAATCCCACGCACGCTTGCTATTTGTTCTTATGGTGTTTGTTATGTTATTTTGTTCTGTTAAGTTCATTTTCACTACGTTTTTGTTGTGATGTTTTATTTCGTTCATTATGTTATGTTATGTTCATCTCCATACTTGTTTTGTTGTTATTGGTTGTCTTATGAAAATTCCATAAAAATCCAAAATCCAAAAAAAATGCCATTTCGCTTGGCAGGTATGTCAGGTATGGCTCTCTATCCCTACTCATTGTTGCATTACTATATGGTATCTACATTATTATAATCTCTCAAGGATCGGCTGGTTGTCCGTGTGTGCTCGGATCTGATGTTTCCCTTTAACAAAAATGATGATGATCTAGGAGCATACGGTTAATCGCTAGATAAGCCGTTAGTTTGAGTCGGGTGGGGGACGATGGACTCTGTCTCGCACGTTGTGGTTGTAAGAAGACTCTTGATCCCATCTTAGCTCGGTCTAGCAATAGTATCCTTGAGTACTTTCTATTTTATCTTTCTTTGCATTCGTTTTGATGATTTCTTTATTTTAGCCAAGCATGCATCATGTCATTTTTGAGTATTCGCGTCTCGTGATTCTCTCAAGGTTTCTCCTCAGCAATGGTTAATTGCACTTCAACTTTATCTTGATAAGAGATTCTCATTCCACTCTGAATTTGAACATTTTCTCTAATATTCTCGCTTGGTCTGGTTAGCCAGCATGATTCCTGTCTGGATTTTATCTTAGTTTCAATTCTCCTTTTCCAACTTTTCAGTTGTGTTCTTTTCGATCCCCTCATTGTCCGTGGATTGTGTCCCCAATGTGGTTGGTCGTGTTTCTTTTCTTTCTTTAGTTATTTCTCCAAACATGCCACATCAGTGTCATCCATTCCCAGTGGTTAGTTCGGCATTTTCGGGAGAATTCTTGTCGTTTGTTGGTTGTGATGGGTATTTTTTTATCTTGATACTCACTTTTCAGTTCTCTCCGCTTCATCTCTGCTTCATCTCCATTTCTCATCGCTATTGCTTTCGCTCAATCTCCTTTCCATTTTGCCTCTGTGTCGCTTTCACTCGTTCCCTTGCAAAGCAGACATCAAGGAGGGACATCTGTTGACACCTGTTTTAAGCCTACAAGTCGAGTTATTTCTCTTATTCTCCTTTATAATGCTCTAAATTATCCATTATTTTAGTGTCCCCTTTGACCGTGTTTCTAGCCCATTTCTTGACCATTTTTTAAGTCCATTGAGCTTTGGAGGCTTCTATCTTCAATTCCCCAACTTTTGGGACCGTTTTGGGCCTTTCGGGCGGCCAAACGGGCATTTGGAACTCATTTGCGCAAACCTGGCAACCCCCTCAGGTAGTAGTCAACTGTTGATCGCTACCATGAGGTAGCAGTCACCTATTGACAGCTACCTTCAATTTAAAAAAAAAATCCCTCATATAGCAGTCTAGGGAAGACTACTACCTGAAGGTAGTGGTCTCCCCTAGATCGCTACCTCCCAGTTTGTGCCCAAATCGTCCTAGTCCCGTGGCGGTCACCCATATGACCATTGTTATTCAATTGGCGGTCCTCCTATGGCCGTTTCATTCATATTGCGGTCTTCCCTAGACCGCTACCTTAATTTTTTGCCCGAAAGCGTCCCGATCGCCCCCAGTCACATGGCGTTCACCCATATGACCGTTTCTTCAAATTGCGGTCATGCCATGACCATTTTCTGAGAGTTGCAGCCGCGCGATAGACCGTTTTGTCAACAGAGAATCCAGATTGATCTGAACTCTGATTTCTTCACCGCAGGACTATTTGGACTCCTTGTCTGATCCATTTTCATGGGAGATAAGTCTCCACCTTGGTTTCCATCGATCTAGGACTCTTACCCTTGCTATTACATCGAGGTTTATGCATCTAAATTCCCAAAATTGGGTGTTTATCCTGGATTTCAACCCTACGGTTTCTGCAACCTCTATATAAATTACCCAGTTCGCAGTGCGCGAAGAGGGGCTCTTCTTCGGTTTGGGGCAAAGCCATGCTGCATCTCTGACTCATCTCTTCGACCCATCCTAAAGAGGGAAGTATTGAGTTTGATTTCCATGCTCAAGGGTTTGTTTTCTTCATCTCTTCTCTTAGTTCTCATCCTCCACTTTTCCAAAATCATCACAATCTCCACTTTTCTGCACTCTGCTGCATTTTCCTCCGTTTTGCATGGCATATTCCCACAGTTGTGTTGCATGATTTTTCAATCTCTTTGTTTCATTCTCATCATAACACACACACCTATCATTTGCACTCTTTCACAGGGGTTAAAAACCCTCCCCCGGTGCGTTCTCCCTTAAATTCTCACCCTATTTTACACATGCGAGATTTGATATTACACTTCATGCTTCTAATTGATTTCCCTAGTTGTTTGGCTTTGTTTTGTACGAGAGCATGAGCATGACGTGAGGCCCTCTTCCTATAGCTGGCTGGATGGAGAGGAGGTGACACCCACATCATTTCCCGTGTCCCGCTTGTTATGCGTGATCACGTTGAGGCGGTCTTCTCGGCCGCGTTCTTCATCCTTTTTTCCAAGGTAAACGGCGCCGTTGCATCCCTTTTCTCCACCCTTTGTCATTGTTAATCCTTGGTGGCGATCACGATATGTCTTCTTATCTCTTATCGCCCCTTGTCCTTGGTTCATGCTATTTCATGCTCATAGGCACATATTTGTTTAGTTTCGGGGCGGGGTAGATGGTTTATCTACAGTAGTTGCCAGCTCGCCAGAGCCTAGAGTGTACCCGGTGATAGAGCACATTGTTGTGTCCCTTTGGTTTTGATGATAGCAAACAAAATAAGTCATCATGTGTTTTCATGAAGATTTATAGATTGAATGATATTTGCAATATGCATCTGATTATGCATTTAGTTATTGCACTGTGCATTAATGAGGTTTGATTGCTGTACATTGTTTGTTGATAAGAATGTCGACTCTAAGAGTCGACACTGGGTCGGTGCATTTCATGATCATACACATATAGGTCCGAGCATGCCAAGTCCAAGCATACCATGTCTGAGCATGTTTATGTCCTAAGTCCTCGCATGTTCTGTCTTAGGCTTTGCATCATGATCTATGCACTTCTGTTGAAGTCGGTGCAGTTCTAGTTGATTGCATACTCATCTCAGTGCACACTTAAGTCCATGCTAGCTTTGCACTTGGTAAACAAAGGTCCATGCAAGTCTGCACATGCATTGCCTATTATTGTTGAAGACGGTGCACGTTTGTGTCTCAGTGCATGAATTGCGTCTCATTCTGCGTCTCAATGCATGCCTGCGTCTCATGATTCATCTAAGGCATATATTAAGGTCGGTGCAGGCTGTGTCTAAAGCAGACACACGGTCGGTGCATGTCTTCGTCTAAGGCATATACATAGTCGATACATGTTTTACATGCACGCATATAGGGTCGGTGCAGGTTTGCTGCTAGCATACTCAAGTCGATGCATACCACTGTTCCTATGCATATAAAGGTCTGAGCATCTTCTGTCTCATGCACTTGCATCTCATTTTGCGTCTCACGCACATACCAGGTTGCATGCATTTGTTCGGTCGGTGCAATGCCTTCAATAGCACAAGCACGGTCGATGCAAGCCTTGCCTTGTGCGTATTCTCTCAAGGTCAGAGTAGGTTTTGAGTCCGTGCATCTTTCTCGCTAAGGCCCATACAAGGTCTATGCCTTTCTGCCTGAGCATATAGCTAGTCGGTGCATTCTTCGTGGTACACTACTTAAGGTCTATGCATACTATGTTGTTGCACGCACGCATATAGGGTCGGTGCAGCCTTTGCTACAAGCGAGCACAAGTCGGTGAACATTGTATGTTGCGAACATTAGGTCGGTGCAAGCTTTGGCTCACACGGGTCGGTGCTAGTTGCACTCTGTGCATACTAACATCAGTGCACATTCTACCGCTTGCACACTGAGGTCTGTACATTTTTCTTGCTATGCACTATAAGTCAGTGCATGCTTTACTACTACACAATATAAGTCTGTGCAAGTTCTTTCCTCCATTACATTTCAAGTCGGTGCACATGTGTTAGCAATGCACTACATGTCTGTGCATCTTTGGCTTAGGCAAGTCAAGGTCTTTGCACATTAGTAATTCAATGTTCCCTACAAGTGATTGACAAAATGCCACTTGACTGTTTGTGTTAACAGGAACTTAATTACAGCGCAAGCACGTGGGCTCTAAGTGAGGCAGGTGCTAGGCACGTGATCCCAGAAGATTGATATTCTGACACGTGGATTCCTTGGAAAAGGGGGCACAAGCCCTACACACGCCCAAGGCGTGAGCTCCTGGGAGTCTAGGTCTGAAGCCCTATAAAAAGACATCCTCTGTGATCAAAAGACCCTAACGAAGGAACGAAGAACCAGAGAAAAGGATAGGGAGTGCCGCCAGAGAGAAGAAGAAGGACCAGTAAGTGAGCAGCAAGACAGAAAGAGAAAGGAAGAGAGCCAGAGACTGAGAAAAGAAGAGAAGAGGAGAGAGCTTTCCCTAAAGATCTGTTTAGTCGGTTCGTGGATCAAATCCAGAACGACTATGCTCATTGGAGTTACTATTTTTTCTTTTCCTTTTGATTTTTTGGTTTCCCTTTTTACATTTCCATTACTGTCCTTCCGATCCTCTGGTTTGAGGTCAGGGTTCCTCCTATGGACTCAAGAGGAGGGAGATTGTGTCTCCAGTTTGCAAGTGACTGGGTGTCACTTGTATGTTCCCTCTGGTGTGGAGGAAGAGAGGTCTATGACCTCTGGTTTGCAAGTGACGGGGTGTCACTTGTGGTTTCCCTCTGGGTTTCAGAGGAAGGGAGACTTGGGTCTCCGGTTGTGAGTGGCTGGGTGTCACTCACGGTTTCCCTCCGGTTTGGAGGAAGGGAGATTCGTCTCCGATTCTAGTTCTATGGGTAGCAGAGCTAGGGTGCTGATCTTGTGGGTTGCAAGATCAAGTTAAGGGATTTGTCTCCCTCGGTCCAAGCTGTTTGGCAGCATTTGTTGCAGACTGAGTCTGCGATTCTTGCTTTTGCAAGGGAAGCCTCACTCTGGGTTGGGGTGAGGGGTGGACGCAGGCAGACTGTGGGTCTGGCCGAACCACCTAAAAATATTATGTCCATCATGGTTTGCTTTGCGTACATTTCCCTATATTCTACCCCCTTCACAGGTTGTTTAAGCGTTCTATATCTAAAGCCTTCCTGTGTGATTTCTGTTTGAGTTTGCTATTGGTGTTAAGGGTTTGACTGATTGTGTTAGTAGAAGATCTTCTTAGTGTGCTTCGTGGCAAGAGTTCATTGGGCAATCTTGTGAGTTGAATCTGACCGAACTGTAATCTTGTGTGAGTCAGTCATCCTGCTTGGGCTTCTAATTGTCTTCTGGAGAGTTTTTAACATGATTAATCCATTTGAGATTTCTAACTCTGCAATAGTTTTTATTTCGCTATAATAGTTCTGAATCGAAGCAAATTTTTCAAAGGGGATTCATTCACCCCCCCCTCTGAATCCGTGCCTAGCACCCTAACAATTGGTATCAGAGAGGATTACTATTTCATCGGATCCAACGATCCACAGTAGATGCTGCAGTTTTTCTATTGTGGTGTTTTTTTTTTTTGGTCACCGTTCAGTGTCTTGAAACTGTTTGTTGTTTTTCTTCCATGGCTTATCCACCGGTCTTTGATGGTACTGATTTCAATCTGTGGTTCAACAACTTGCACATGTTTGTCAAGTCTGTTGATTCTGATCTGTGGAAGCTCATTTCACACGGTCCACATAGACTGCCAAAGAACACGTCCAAATAGACTGATAATCAAAGATCTATGTGTTGTAAAAATCAAAAAGCTATGGATCTAATGAAGGCAGCTACTAACAAGGCTTTGCATAATTGTTTCCAAAATTGCAGGTCGGCTAAGGAAATACTAGACAAGCTGAAAACTGCCAGCCATGGAAATGGTCACTGATGCATGATGACAAATGGCAGTAACCAAAGTAGCAGCCACAATGAAGAAGAGGATGATGATGAGGTAAACCCCTTCGCGAATTATACTTTAGATGATTGGCAAAGTTGCTAGAGTCACATGAGATGTTAAGAAAATAATATAAAAATTTGAAAAAGAAAACTGAGTTGAATAGTTCAAACTCTTCTTGTGAAAAGTGTATGCAGTTCAAACAATCTCATGATGTCTGTTTGTCTGAAATAGAAAAGCTTAAGAAACTAATTGGTCTACACAAAGAAGAAAATCATGAACTTGCATATGAAATTGCTGAACTAAAAGAAAAACTTAGCTCGTTTGATGATGATCAGGTTCATACTGATAAACTAGTTCAGAATGAAAAATTGTTGAAAAATCTTGATAGTTTGAACTCTGAACTGAATGCTCTAAAAGTTGAGAATGAATGTCTTAGGAAACACATTGAGAATAGTGAAAGCTGGAAAACTTTTAAATCTGAAAATGATGATCTCAGAAATCAAATTGAAAAGGTAGAAAAGAAACTTGAAAATTATGAAAAGGAAAATAACTTGATTTCTGAAAAACTTGAAGTTGCTAAAGATGTAAATGCTGAACTTCGGAAAAATCTTGATGAAGCTGAAAATCAAAATGGAAAGCTAGGAAAAGGGGCTTACAACTTGCATTTTGACAACTCTGTTTGTAATAAGTGTTCCTTTTTTAAAGAATTAAATGAATCACTCCATTTTGATCTTGAATGGTACAAGGATCTTGTTGCCTCATTAAGAGAAGAAAATAAAGAATTGCTTGACAAGAAAATTGAATCTGAATAGATAGAGGAAGACTTGAATGATAAAATGAACTCAATGAAAATTGATAAAGGCTATGTTGAAGAAACTTAAAATCTAAAATCAGAAAATGACGAATTAATTAAAGAGGTTGAAAGATTGAAGCAGTTGAACACTGCTATGTCAGAGAGACTTCTTGTCTTAGAAAAAGGAAAATCTATTTGCATTGAAGAATCTGAAAAACTGAGCAATCTGGAACAAGAAGTTGAGAAATATAAAACTGCAAACAAGGTGCTAAGCGAATGTGTAAATTGCAATGAACAAGAGATTGCCAATTATGAAATACACATTGTTTCTCTGGAAAATGAAATTAAGGATTTGAATAATTCCTTGTCAAAATTTATGGAGGGAAAAGATAATGTGGACAAGATTCTAAGAACAAAGGTTAATTTTCAGAAGGAAGGGTTGGGCTATAACCCTGCAAGCAAAGAGTTTTAAAAACAAAGTTCAAACTTCCTTTATTTCCAGCTCAACTTCTCACAGCCCTCCGAACCTTCCTGGTTCTCAGTCTTCTGCTCAAAAGAAAACAACTGAAAAACAAAAAGAAAAAAACCAAAATGTTCATGCCCCCACTTTGCATGTTCCACCCACACACTCACATGCATCTAAAAGGAAAATGATTTGTCATTACTGTCACAAGATTGGCCATCTGATGCATGAATGTAGATTAATGGAACTAGATGATTTGAATGCTAGAAAAATGCATGCTAGGGACTCTCATGTCAAGAAATTTCCTGTCACTAAGAAAAGGAGTATCACATGCTTTAATTGTGGTAAGGTAGGACATGTTGCTGCACAATGCTGGTTAGGTTATCATAGAATAAACTTCTCTATTTGCTCTCATTGTGGAAAACATGGCCATACAGTGAAGGACTGCTGGCATGCTCAGGGAAAAATATTTTTTGAAAATATAAAATTCCCTGCAAATCGGAGTGTTTTTGGTAGAAATAAATCTGGTCTTAAGAGAGAAACTTTTGGATATTTTGAATGTGGAAAACTTGGCCACTGAGCATCTGAATGTTGGTCGACAGGTTATGGAAAACAACATGTTCATGCAAATAACAGAATTCTTCATGTTAATGCACGTAGATATCCTGCTTATGACAATGTGCATAAAAAGAATTTAAAATATGTTCTCTTATTATTACTGTGGACAGTTAGGACATTCCATGTCTAACTGCTATTTGATGAGGTTTGATGATTCTCAAGTGTTGAAAATGAGAAGAGCACCATTCAAAGGTGCTACTGTCACTAAAGGACCCAAGCAGACTTGGGTTCCTAAGAATGCAAATTGAGATGTTGTTTGTAGGAGTGCCTTGGGATGGAGAATAAAAAGGGGGTTTAATAAATCAAGGCGCTCAAGTATGGTAAAACCCCATCTCTCTGCTTGATAGGTTTGGGCTTCTAAATTTAGATAATTTCCTTCAGTTAGTTGCATTTCATGCTTGATCAGATCTGTCAAAACTTCATGCATACATGCTCACATCTGAATTTCAATTGTTCTTCATAGGTCCTCAAATGCATATGTTGAATCATCTGTGCATATTTCGAGTTGAGAATAAAATGAATGTCACTTTCTAAAAATCTGGGCTGCATGTCTCTGATGTTTGCATGGTTCATATTGCATCTGATTTATCTGAAAATACGTTCATGCCTACTTAAGCTGATCTTCATGAAAATGCTTAAATCTGAAATAAATCCCTCTTCATGCGGAACTATCACATTTGTTTCAAGTCTGTTAAATGTAATTTGCTCTCTGAATTGAATGTTTGAAATTTTCATTTTTACCATCAATAGAAACAGCCTTGGTTTCTCATGCAGCGGATTGGGGGTAGCTTATGTCTCATGACACATCTGCATGTAGACAAGGGGAGTTCAGGTATTTTGCAACATTCACAAGTACTTGAAGGTGTTTAGATTGATGCATCCATTTCAAATTGATTGCATATCATTCATTGAAAATTCCAAAAGATTGAGTGCATCTTGTTAGGGGGAGCATATACATCAACTTTTGAACTGTATGGTTATTCATCTGTTTCCTTACTATCTAATTCGGTAGACTTAAATTGCTCATTCAGTCAACCGATATCCTCTTTGTCTAGCCACATTTTTACTATTTTTGCAGTCTCTGCTCTTCCTACACCATATACCAACAATTGGTATCACTTTAACAGTTGGTATCACTTCTTTCTATGTGGTCGAAATCCACTTATTTGAAATTTTTTCTCTCATGATAATTGTTCTTGTGTTGGTTTCCATTGATAATCTGGCTGCTTCTGAATCCTTTCTTGATCCTTCTGAATTTCAAGAAGATTTCAATCTGCGTACCTCATTCATAAATCTGGAAATCTTGTCAATAAGGAATCTTCTATTATAAAGAATTATGAATGTCTAAAAGATCTCGTTGGTTTAAGTTTAATGTATTCATTGAGTTTATTTTTGAATGTCTTGAAAAATATCTGAATCATGTTTTAATAAACTTTAACCAACCGTTTCATGTTACATTTTGAAAAATCTTCTGTAATCTGCATTTTTGAAATCATGACCTATTTAGTTGAAATGCATGAAATTTGTATTGCTTTTAAACAAGTCTTTCTTCGAAACCTTATAGGTAGCTGTGTCTAAATGTTAATTCAATTACGCAATGGCAGAGCAATGGCCAAATGCGCTGAGAAACTAGGATCCTTGTCAAAAATAATGGACCTAATGTCATGATGCTTCTTGGCTAACTCTGTTCAGAAAATTAACAAAGGTTAGTTTCACTGAGTAACTAGGGGCGCCTACGTCTGGTAAACGTGTACCCTTAGGCAAAAGGTGACATCTATACCTGAAAAAGAATGGTACATTCTGCTGAGTAAGCTAGGGGTACTGGCGTCTGATCAGCGTCTACCTTTAAGACAAAAGGCATGAATTATTCCTGACTGTTCTGAAAATTAAAAAGAAATGAAAATTCTGCTGAACCCAAAAGGTGAAAATTCAGAAATGTCAAATTGTTTAACCTCAATATTCATGACTGTTTTCCTAAAGAAGTCATTGAAATAGATTGTGTAAGATGTAGGGAGGTTAATCAAGATGTAAATATGAGGGCTTGGTTCACTCTTATTAAAATTGATTTCAGATATGAGTACTGAACTTTATTGGCAAACTGTGTATACATCATGTTTAAACCGTATAGTTCAATAACGTTCATTCATAAGCCCTTATCATGGAAGACTCCGAAATACTCTTACTATTTGATTTATGAATTTGGTATCTCTTTGAAAATCTTATTGAATTACTTCTGTGATTGAAGCTCATTCTGCATTCTTCTGCTCATTATCATTTGATCGATGATAACATTCATTCTGACCAGAACTTATCTTTGATTGTCCATTTATTTTTACTGATTGACGCTTATCACTTCTTCCACTCTAATACCTTTGTTTTATCAGAGAGGGAAATTGTCACATCAGCATGTTTCTGGCATTAAGGGGGAGATTAATTTCTTGACCCTCCTTCTTGGCTGTCCTTCATCATACCCTATTCTTACTTCTTTTCACCTCATATTTTTAGGGGGAGTAGGGTCACATGTTGTGCATGTTCTTATCTCGCTGTTTAGGCTCTTTTGCTATGGGGGATCATAGCTTATCAAACGATTTTTTTTGATGAAGTCAAGGGAGGAGAATAGTTTTTCTGTCAGCATCTTGCTTTATCTTCATGACTCATAGTGCTGCCATCATCAAAAAGGGGGAGATTGTTGTGTCCCTTTAGTTTTGATGATAGCAAACACTATAAGTCATCATGTGTTTTCATGAAGATTTATAGATTGAATGATATTTGCAATATGCATCTGATTATGCATTCAGTTATTGCACTGTGCATTAATGAGGTTTGATTGTTGTACATTGTTTGTTGATAAGAATGTCGACTCTAAGAGTCGACACTGGGTCGGTGCATTTCATGATCATACACATATAGGTCTGAGCATGCCAAGTCCAAGCATACCATGTCCGAGCAGGATTGTGTCCTAAGTCCTCACATGTTCTATCTTAGGCTTTACATCAAGATCTGTGCACTTCTGTTGAAGTCGGTGTAGTTCTAGTTGATTGCATACTCATCTCAGTGCACACTTAAGTCCATGCTAGCTTTGCACTTGGTAAACAAAGGTCCATGCAAGTCTGCACATGCATTGCCTATTATTGTTGAAGATGGTGCACGTTTGTGTCTCAGTACATGAACTACGTCTCATTCTTCGTCTCAAGGCATGCCTGCGTCTCATGATTCGTCTAAGGCATATATTAAGGTCGGTGCAGGCTGTGTCTAAAGCAGACACACGGTCGGTGCATGTCTACGTCTAAGGCATATACATAGTCAGTACATGTTTTACATGGACACATATAGGGTCGGTGCAAGTTTGCTGCTAGCATACTCAAGTCGGTGCATACCACTATTCCTATGCATATAAAGGTCTAAGCATCTTCTGTCTCATGCACTTGCGTCTCATGTTGCGTCTCACGCACATACTAGGTTGCATGCATTTGTTCGGTCGGTGCAATGCCTTCAATAGCACAAGCACGGTCGGTGCAATCCTTGCTTTGTTCGTATTCTCTCAAGGTCGGAGCAGGTTTTGAGTCCGTGCATGTTTCTGGCTAAGGCCCATACAAGGTCTATGCCTTTCCTGCCTGAGCATATAGCTAGTCGGTGCATTCTTTGTGGTACACTACTTAAGGTCTATGCATACTATGTTGTTGCACGCACGCATATAGGGTCGGTGTAGCCTTTGCTACAAGCAAGCACAAGTCGGTGAACATTGTATGCTGCGAACATTAGGTCGGTGCAAGCTTTGGCTCGCATGGGTCGGTGCTAGTTGCACTCTGTGCATACCAACATCGGTGCACATTCTGCCGCTTGCACACTGAGGTCTGTACATTTTTCTTGCTATGCACTGTAAGTCAGTGCATGCTTTACTACTACACTATATAAGTCTGTGCAAGTTCTTTCCTCCATTACATTTCAAGGCGGTGCACATGAGTTAGCAATGCATTTCATGTGTGTGCATCTTTGTCTTACGCAAGTCAAGGTCTTTGCACATTAGTAATTCAGTCTTCCCTACAAGTGTTTGACAAAATGCCACTTGACTATTTGTGTTAACAGGAACTTAATTACAGCGCAAGAACGCGGGCTCTAAGTGAGGCAGGTGCTGGGCACGTGATCCCAAAAGATTGATATTCTAACACGTTGATTCCTTGGAAAAGTGGGCACAAGCCCTACACACGCCCAAGGCGTGATCTCGTGGGAGTCCAGGTCTGAAGCCCTATAAAAAGACATCCT